>JAECUM010001577.1:0-185530 GCA_016617855.1 Megalonaias nervosa
TATATATATATATATATATATATATATATATATATATATATATATATATATATAAACAGAGAGAGAAAGAGAGAGAGAGAAGAGCCATTCAAGGGCAATCTAGAGTGAGGGAGCCATTGGAAGGAAAATAATTCAGTGCAAGCAGTATCAGTGAACCATAAAGTGCTCTTAAGAACTTTAACAGCGAATAACATTTAAGAACGGTTTAAACTGCAGATAGTTTTTTTGTATTATGCAATAACTTTTTTTTATTTCATCATAATCATTTAATTAAATCATCTTAATTTTGTGTGAGTGTTATCTCTGTGTTCTTCCTAGCATCCATTTGTCTTTCTGTGACATAGGCCCATGAGGCAGCAATGGCTTGAATCTCAATAGCTTTAATTTTTATGAAAGACAGGGCTCTAACAATATAAGGGGCTGGTGCAATGTAAAAGAAGAGCTTGCTGTTCAGCTTGGTGTCAAACAAGTCCACCAAGGAGTTCCCCAAAGTTGGAACAAGGAGTCTGCTATGGATCAATGGAGTGACCATTTCAAATGGACGATCATCCCTTTCCTTCTGGCAAAAATGATCTTCCTGCTGGGAATGTTGTGTGCTGTAAGGAATATTCCTTCTGAAGCTGCACAGTTTTGGAGGCTCCAAGTCTCCACACAGACAGAAGGTGCATGTGTGCCTCCTTATCTCCTGAGCTACGCTACTACCAATGTATTGTTGGATGAAACCATCATGCAACAACCTCTTCTTTGATGGATATGCCCCTGAAGGCCTAAAAACAATGCCCTCATTTCCAAATTGTTGATTGTAGGTGGTAGACTCTTTCTAAGACTATGAACCTAATGAATCAATTCCTCCAGCTGTAGATGAGCACCCCACCCTGAATCTGCAAACAGGTAAGAATGGGATTGGTGGGTACATTGGGTCAGAGAGTGGTCCCAATTTGTCCACCAATTCAGATGATGGTGGAAAATTGACTCAAGGAGATCAGAGCATTCAAAGGGTCCCTGTGTAGTTTCCAATCAGCTAAAAGGAGAACCTGGAGAGGATACAAGTGCAGTATGCCTGGGAGAACCAGGTCCACTACAGAGTTCGAGATCCCCAGCAAGGAGAGAAAAAGACAAGCTGACAATGTGGCCTTTACTCTGTGTCTCTAACAGGGACAGGATCTTGCCTACTCAGTCAAGAGGGACACAGACTAACCCACAGTTTGTGAGGAAATTCATTCTCACAAAATATTTAAATGGATTGAGCTCTGATTTCTCTAAGTTTGGTAGAAGGCCCAGCCTTGTCACTATGAACCAACAGTGAGATAATTAGATGACACATTCCACTTTCTTGGAAACAAGGAAAATCCAGGAGTAGAAAGCTGGAGATTGGTCTTTTAACACCATCTCTACTACACTCTTCAGAAGAATGGAATAAGCCTATTCCTTTAAGTGTACCATATTTCACTGGCAAAAGCAAATAGGGGACCTTACTAGAGCAGGGAGATCTTGGAACGGAAGCCAGTAACCATCTTTTATGATAGAAAGGATCCAACCATTGACCGTTACACCTGGCCAAGCTTGTGAAAAGATGTTTAGTCTGGTGTCAATGGAAAACAAAATATGAATTCTGTAGATTAATACATCACAGTGCATTCTGTCATTGTTAGCATGACATGAAAACATTAAAATTGATTTATGGGCTAGCCTCAAAATAAATTTGGTAGCTAGATATGGCTGACCTCTCTTGTTTGGAAGCATGAATGGATTATAGTTAGGGCTCACTTGGTTAACAGTTAGATACAGATAAAATGCAATGTTAATGCAAGGTCAATAGCAGTAAATGAGAACAGTTGAGACAAACCAAGGAAAATTTTAGGAAGTCATGGGTCATTTGAAACAGGTGCCATAAGATATTTTCCAGAATAGCTATTACTAAAGGTGGTCTAGAGAGGATTATTCTGACTTCTGTGGAAGTGATACAATATTTGGCAGTTAATGAAGTATTCCTGATTGTCTAAGCTAAACAAGGGAGTATGTATTCCCTGATGGATTTCAAGGTTTTACCTAGTTCTGTTAAATTTTGATAGATGATATCTAATGCAAAAAGAGTGGGAATATTGGTTAATCAGAGGAGAAGAAAAACCTGACATGTGTTAAGGTTGGGTACTATGATTTTGTTTTTGAAGGAAAAATTAGCTAAATACCTGACTGCACAGTGTAAAGAGAGTGCATTCTGCAACCAAGAGGTTGATGACCCAAAGAGGCAGGAGGAGAGAGGAAAGAAATATGGAAATGCTGACCTAGTACCAACAGTCATTTGGAAAAGACCATAAGCAGCAGGTAATGCGGACATGGACATTTTGGCAATTTGAGTTCAATTAGTCACTCAAATATATAATGAAATTAATTTTATCAGTATAACAGAAGGTTAACTGAACTTTGCACTAAATTTTGTAACTTTATTTCTGAGAGAAAGTGAATCATTCAAATGTCATGCTCGATTTCATTTTGTTTATGTAATTGATCAAAACATTATATTTTACATATGTGGGCTCATGTTGTTCTATTCAGATCCCTAATAGTCCATCAGCTAATTTCATATTTTATTTTATTGCTTACTTGATCCAGGCAATAACACCAAGGTTAATCATCTCCTAGATAACAATAACCAAAAATCATAAGGAGTGGGGTAGATCACACATGTCCACCACCTTCTGACAAAGAGGAATGCTCTGCAGGAAAGTCCACTTTTATCCTCAAGAAAGGGGAAGGACCTGTGAACCTTTCTTCTGTGGGCCTTTACAGTGCACCCTTCTTGGGCCTGCCTGCCGAGAGGAAGATCTGAATTGGGGCTGATGCTTTGAATGAGGCAACACAGCTATAAAGACTTTAGCCAATTGGCCCTGAGGATGGTCAGGATGACATTGCTTCCAGGCTGGTTTTGAAGAGCCAGAAGTGGAAGCATGGGGCCAGTGAGGATGATCTCTCCAATTCTGAGTAGCCACGGAGGTGATGAACCCTATGAAGAGAGTCTCAACCTCCATGACAACAGTTATTAGAAGGCTTATACTCTGTTCTAGCAAAACCTTGGAAGTGTCCAGAGCATCATCCCTGCAGAGGTGGAAAACCTCTGCTGACAAGGCCATGGACAAATTAATGAAAAGGCATAACTAGAACAAATTATGGAAAGCCACTGGCAAGTGATTCCTCTTCCAGCAGACTGAATGTGGCTGCTGTAAAGAGGTCAGCATGCCAGGCTATGGCTACTACTTTTGCTCTAAGGATTCCAGCATTTTCAGTGAAAGCTTAGCCCAGGTCACTGTATAAATACCCACTTGAGCAGCTTCAGTATCTGAAGTGGGAGGTTTAGTGGACCATGAAGTGGTATGAACCTTGTAGCTAAAAGCAGCTACCAAGGGTTGCAACATCCAGGCGGTGGGGTGGGTGGGGTCGGGGCAGACCCTTGCAAAACCTTTGAGAGAGAGCTCCTTGATCATGGCTGAGTGAGGAAGTAGCAACAGCTCTGGTTGAAAATTTTCCCCAGAAAGGTTTTCCAAACTGGAAAGAATATTTTAGTCATCAGAACCTAAAGGTTTGGGAAACAGATCACTGGGCAAGAAGCAGTAAACCTCATTTACAGCTTTATTAAAAACTGGGATTATTCCCCCTCTGCCTGCCTAATCAAGGGGTGAGAAGAGGCACGGGACCTGAAAGGAGGGGCTATTCTTCTGTGTCAAACTTGGGTTCATTGAGGACTGATAGGGCATCTTTGTCTTGTACTTTCTCCTGGGATGCAGGACTATGTTCACTGACCTACTGTTAAAAACTCTGACCAGTACCTCCTCCTGCACAGTTAATGAACTGTTTATAGCAATGGGTTCTGCTGGTGGTTTAGGGTGACTCTCCATACTCTATCATCCCTTCTTCATTTTAGACCCAACCTGGTATGATGACATAGGTCCATGGTCCACGGAACATCCTCACTATGATGTGGCCCAGCTCTAAAAGTCCACGACTGCCTTCATTTAGCATCTGTAACCCAACTCTCATTCCCCCATGGGATGAGACAGTAGTCTAAAGAGATGGAGGACTTGCCCAATACCTATTTCTGTACCATTAAGATCCCTGCCTGGTACACGGTACCTGGTATCCAGTGTCATGTACCTGGTGAACAGGCACTAGGTAGGACTCAACAGGCAACTCAGATCTGTAGGGAGGTCCATCTACAGATCTGATAGGGGGCTTGATTGTGTCACCAACAATGGGCTCATGGGACTGAATCAGTGCTGCTTCCCTTTACAGGGAGATGGGTGTGACACACAATCAGCCCTTACCATGATGTGGGTCAGTAGAAAGTGCTGCCCAGTGTTACTTGCTCTCTGCTCTTTTGGATGCAAGAGGGTCTGCACCTCCCCAAGGATCTCTGTGCTAGTGGTAAAGAGAGGCTATCAAATGGATATCCATCTATTCTTTTACAATATATGCTGGATAAACAAGTGTGGGGGGTGTCCCATGGGAATTTCCTGTGGCCACACTTACCCACACCTTGCTTAAACATTGTTTCTGAAATAAAGATGCTGAAAAGATTTGTTATATGAATAACTTTTAAGTTAGTATACACCAGGTACAGCATGGACTAGGTCTACACTAGTGAAAATACATTTACATGGGTGTTTCACAAAGATTAAATGTTAAAAATGAAGCAACGTTAAGATTCAGGACCAAAAAAGCCATAAAACAAGTCAAGTCAACCATGGTTAAATACAGCAAGGGATTACTAAAATTAGAAGAAAAAAAACTAGTAGGTTAAGATTCCTAATTATAAGGCAAAATTTAAGGAAGGCTCCTCAAAACTAAAATAAAAAAAACCCTTAAGTTTGAAATCTGAGCACAAAAGATGAAGTAAAGATGGTGACAAGCAAGTCAATAGACTGCAAAATGCAAAGGTAGTGAAAATTAAAATAAAATACCTACCCTTTGCTGCTTACAAATTTTTCTGGAATAAAAAATCAACCAAATTTGAAACACCCTTAGGAGAAGTAAGAAGGACGAACTAAAATGCCAGGATATACACAGTGAATGGAACAAACGTCTGAAACACTCTCAAGAGCTTAAATAAATAGAGATAAAAGTTGATCAGGGCATAATCCTAATGTTTAGGAAGGATATAGCACAAGAGACATTTAATAATTTTGCTCAGTGACCCATGAAGTGGTGGCTATCTTGATAATATTAGCAATGTAAAACATTAGAACATGGCAACCCCAAAAAGTAATGAAGAACACCATCATGCATGCCCAATATATGTGGGGTTCTCTTGCCATCAAGGCGAAGGTATTTTCTCACTGGACCCAATCATGGTCACCCATCAAATAGTAATCCATCTTTCTATGAAAACCCCATGACGTTATGGTCATCCATTCAGGAGTAGTATCAATATCAAAATTTTCAGAATGGCCATTATGGTGGCCATACTGGATGTTTAAAAAGCATCATTTTCATTCAGAACCAACTAGACAAAAGAGGAATACTTCCGAATAGGACTTTCTCTTCAGGAGGAAAAGTTCACAAGATTTTCATATGGCCACTGTGGTGGTCATAATGGATGTCAGATGAGCACCATTTCATTTAGAACCAACCAAAGTAAAAGCCATGCAGGTCATGTAGGCATTTAGTTGTTGTTGTTGTTGTTGTGGGGCTTAATGCCATTTTTCAGCACAAGATAGGCTATACATGGTGGCCAGTATTAACGGTGGAGGAAGAAACCGGGAAATCCCTGGAAAGAACCACCGACCCACGAGAAGCTACTGACAAGCTTTCTCACATATCCACATTTGCCAAATCCTAGACTCAAACCCACGCAGGTAGGCATTTAGAACTGACTATTTAAAGGTATGTGCAATCAAATTCCATCAAATGGCACCCGATACTGAAATAGTCAGTATGCATTTAGAACTGACTATTTCAGTATCGGGTGCCATTTGATGGAATTTGATTGCACATACCTTTACATTGCAATTGTTCACTTTATTTGGATTCTTGTATATCCATATTCCTTTGGAAGGTCATTATTTATACGCCACGATAAGTACTTATAGCAAAATCAATGGTAAATTATGTGGACATTTTTGGATGAAGTAAACCTAAAAGTGTAATCCAGTACTAACCTTACTGAACATTGCATGCTGTGATGTCACAATGAAAGCTCTGCATGTTAGAAAAAAATCTGTACTACCTACGTTGTGACGATTTGACACAGCATACTTTTTCTTCACCCAGTTTAGTACCTGGCTACCATTGTAAAAGTCCATGGTGCTCAGTAATTATCATCTGGAAGATTTCTGATGATTTTGAGGTGCGGAGAATTCAGCATTTATGACTGAATAGACTTTGGTTGAATTATTTTAGTATTAAATTTTAAAACAACTGAAATTTAATTTGAATAAATGTACATATATCACCTGTATGACTTTTACTATACATATATGAAGTCTTTTAGTGAAACCTCATGTTGATACAATCATATTTTCAAGAGTAATAATAACAAGGTTTTCAATATAACCACTGTAGTTATGATATTTGATATCTGTGCAACACCATTTTCATTTAGGACCAACCAGACCTTGTGAGGAATGTGTCAAAAAAATGTCATGGCAATCCTCCAAATAGTTTAAAATTACACGTAGTAGTGAAAACAATCTTACACTAATGGATGGACCACAGACAACAGGCCATCCCATAAGATCTGGTCTATGATCAGCAGAAACAAAGATCAATGAAATTATGGTATTTGATATCTATCAGTAATGTTTAGTTTGGTTTAATGCTTTACAGCACAGCTACACAAGTTGGTCACTCTGTACCAAGATAATGGGAGTAAAGTGCCTTGCCCAACAACACATCAAGATGGTCAGATGATAGTACTTGAACCCACACCTTCTGGTCTGGCATTCTAAGCACTGACCCATCGCATCTCATCAATCTGAAAAGGCAGAGTATTGCAGGAGTTTCCCAACACCCATGTCCTTACCTGGAGTTGCAAGGATGTGAATATCTTAATGGTGTCACATATATGGTACATACAGCTACTATTCTAAATCTTTTTCTGTCCCAACTGCTGAGAATCATTCAAATTTCTGCAACAAAAAATAATGACTGTATTCACACCCTTCAGTAATATGCCAACCTACTGACTGGAACATTTATCAAAAGATACACAGCTCACTTAACACTGAGGACCTCTCACCAAAACAATTACTTACACTGAACAGCTTGTTGAAAAATCCATATGCATTTATATACAGATCCAAAACAAACTAAAACACTTCTAACATCGAATGGGTCTTGATCTACAGACACACCTGTACAGAATTTATGTGTATCAATCTCAGCATCAACTATACATATTGACAGAAAATAAATGTAAGCTACACTTCATGCTGACACAGCTGGGAACATAATAGAAATTCATACAAAAATCAATCAAATCTTGCCAAGTTATGAAATGAATATAATCACAATTTTTTCTTAAGTCACAGAAATACTTAAGTGAAATAAGAGACATTAGGATAGATGGACAGATTCTTTTTATTTGGGTACTTTAGGTCACATGCCCATCATGAAATAACATAGACAAAGATTGCTGGCATTATAGTACAGACATACCATATAATATACATTACATTACAATATTATTCCAGATTTGATAAATTCTTTAAAAAATGTGATGAATCAATTTTGATATATGAACTGTTGCTTGAAGTAATTTTGAAAGACTCTCTTTACATGCCTGATTATACTAGGAATAACGTAAACATTTCTCTCTCAAATCAGAATATTCTGAACAGATCATTAACAAGTTAAATTCATTGTCAATTACCAAATGTCTATTTTCAAAACAATGTTCATGACAGCATGGTATATCTAAATGTCTTCCAGTTTCAATCTTCAACCCATTACTGCAACACTAAAAACTAGATAAAACTGAACATAAGTAATAAGGCTAATCAATCAGTAGATATTTTTTCAATATTTAACATCAACTTATATTGTTGATATTCATCAAATTTCATAGATTCTGCTAGATTTCCATGCAATGAATGCAATATGCAGCCTTTCAATCTATGGGAACATTTTTGTAAGAAAGGTTCATACCACAAACATCTTGACATATCCACACAAACCCAAAACCATACTCGAACAAAATGTTTTTAACTTTAGTAGCCCATGTTATTCTACCACAGTCATCCATTTCCTTCAAGAGCTTATTGCAAACTGGATAACCATGGTTCTACATTTACAAAAGTTTTCTCCAGTGATTGAAACATCATATGCAGTAAGTAATGTTATGTATATTTAATTTGCAATGTTTGTTAGGTTTTTTTTTTTAATAATCATTATATGCTATGGGTTATGTAAAATTGTATTTTATAGCTGACCTTGTCCAAAATCAAGTTAATTTTCTATCTTACCAGAATCATTGATTTTGGTTTTGTAAACATGTTTATCACAATCTGAATCCAGAACACTGGAAATTCCCCATGAAATGCTGGGTCTACCTGATGTTTACTGCATTCTATATTATAATTTTCATAACAGACCTTGACTAATTATAGCTTGGATTGTTCTGGAAATTAATGAACTTTTGTCCTACATCCTGGCTCTTCTTTTGTGTCTTAGTTTTTAAAAAAATATAATCTTATTTATTAAGAAATTATTCATTCATGCTAAAAATCTTGAGGCAGAATTATTGTCGTGTTCAGTCTTTGATTTGGGCTAAAATGATTTATTTCAAATTATTCTTCACTGGAAATACAAAGTACTCATCTATAATATTCTTGGAAAGAGACATTAACTGGGAATCATAGTAAATTCAAACAAGGAAGCCTTGGATTATATTACTGTGATTCAACAAAAGACAATACAATTCAGGTCATTGTTTCATTAGTACATTAGCGACTACAGGCCACTAAAGGCACATCAACACATTCAGGTTATGAAATTATTTGGAATACCACTCAAGTTTATCAGAACTTTATCATTAGGACTTGTGTTAGAAATTCAAGGATTATTTGGGATTTAATTCACAATACTAAGTTATTTTTACATTTTCACTTTTTATTCTAGAGAAATAAATTATTAGTTGAATTTCACTTGTTGCTATTTGATCTTTTCTATTACTTTCCCATAAGATCATAATCGTAATGAATAAAGGCAATTGTCAGCATTCATCCAGTACATGTACTGTACTATTGAGACACTAACAGAATGAGACACATTCAAGAGTATTTACAGAATTTCAAATGTACCTTTTCAGTCACATTTGAGTATTGATAGCCAGCCGCCAATCATAAAAAAATTGGTTTTATCATAAAACTAAACATTCAAAAAATTTCATTGCAATTAAAATATCCAAAGTTAGTTTGATAACTCGCTACGTATGTTACAGACTTAGTTGCCTGTGACAGTGTTTCCTTTGCCAAATAGGACCATATTAACTCTTTAGTAAACAAACACCTCATATACTTATATGATGATACAACTTCAGATTATTTTTCTGAGACTATTTATCATAATTATTAAAAATGAGCCACCATTTTTGCACGCAATAATCTTTGTTTTATCAAGACTGACATTCATTCCAGTTGTATCACAAATGTTACCACAAGATCTGTTTTTTTTGTTTATGTGCAATTTGTCATGCCACTGGAAAAGTATACAGATCTTATACATCATTTGACATGAATATTCCACTACTGCATCTTAAGTTATTAAATTACTCAAATCATTTATAATGAGTGAGAATAACAGAGGACTCAAAACACAACCCAGACAGGTACCCACTGAACATCAAAGTACATGTATTCTGTTCTGCTTGACCACTCTTAGACCTTACACAAAATCTGAGGTTAGAGGACATATTATCAAGCTGTTTAAGAACATGACTTGCATTCCCTTCCTAGAGAAAGAAATCCATAATTTATCAGGAGGTATTGTATCAAATGCTTTAGAGTAGCTGATAAACAATGAAATCAGCCTATAGTTCTTTAAAATTTTTTTATACTAACCTGTGCAAATTAAAGAAATTGTCAGTACTAGAGTGAAATCTGCTTGCGATTTAACAATCAGTTTCTTTTTGTTGAGAAAGAATTGTATGCATTCATTCAATATTGATGGAAATGTCGTACATACCACATTACCAAATATACTCGCTTATAAGTTGAGTCAAACTGCAAATAACAAAAGATCCTGATCTGCCATAGCATAATGCTCCTGCAGACCAGTGTATATATTGTTTGTTCTACTGATTACTCCCTACAAACTGGACAGACCCAGATCTGCTAGTGCATTATGCAATGGCAGATATGGGTCTGTGCAGTTTCCAGATGAACTCAACTTATAAGTGAGTATATACGATAATTAAACATATATTTCTGTGATTGTTTGGATTGTCTTATGAAACTTTTTTAAACTGAGGGCATATAATACTTTCTGTCCATCATGCCCAAAAAGTACCAAGTATTTTTGAAAAAAATAATTCAGATACTTAGATCTGGGGTACCAGTAGATTCTCTTTCCTGTGTTTAGGTAAGTGGGGGCAGATTTTGCAAAAATGTTGTACATTATTTTGGCCTTTCTCAAAAATATTCTTTCATGTGTTGGTAATCCTTTGAACGTAAGCATTGCAGTTTGAACATTTTCTGTTTGCTAATCAAGAATTATTTTACATGCTATTTTCTGGAGTCTGAAATTTTTCTCACTGTTGTAGCAGTTGTGTTCCCCCAAATTATTTTACAGTAGTCAAGATGCGGCTGAATGTAACTTTTCCTCTGTAATGTAATGGAATGAAGACCTTGATTTTCTTTAGGAGATAAAGATAAGTGAAATATAATTTATATGATGAGACCAATGCAACTTATTATCTAGAAATATTCCAAGAATTCTATTTAAACATGTCATTTTCAGATCGGGGCCCCGAGTGGCCGAGTGGTCTAAAGTGCTGACCGTTACGGATCACTGCCATCTCACTTCTGTCTGCGTGAGTTCGAGTCCAGGCTCAGCTAACGTGGGTACGTGAGAAAGCCCGCCAGTAGCTTCTCGTGGGTCGGTGGTTCTTTCCCGGGATTTTCCAGGGCTCTTCCTCCACCATTAATACTGGCCGCCATGTATAGCCTATCTTGTGCTGAAAAATGGCGTTAAACCCTATAACAACAACAACAACAACATTTTCAGATCAGTGTTATCATAGAGAACATGCAGCACATCAGATTGCAATGTTTCTTTTTTCTGTCCTGTAGTTATCAACAAGACCAATGCTTTGTCTGTACTGAGGATCAAGCCATCTTCCTTGCACCATATTTGAAGTCTGCTGAGAGCAATTGAAGGCTTTTTTTCAACTTCAGTTTGGCTACTTTGAGCATCAAAGTAGTGTCATCAGCATACATGTCAGTTGATAAGACGGCATCTCCTATTTTTATGAAGAGGTCATTTATGAGCAAAACAAACAACAAGGGCCCCAAGACAGAACTTTGTGGCACTCCACAACTTATCATATTAGTTTCAGAAAGATGTTCGTTTAATGTTACCTGTTGAGACCTATTGCTCATGTAGGATGTGAACCACTTAAGAGTACTGGTACCTTCACTACATTGATATATTTTTAGTTTTTCAAGAAAAATTTCATGATCTACTAGGTCAAACTTTTCAAAATCAATCATTACAGTAGCAACTAACTTTCCTTCATCTAAGGCTTTCAGTCACTTGTCAGTCATAGAGATAAGTGCAGTTTCACAAGAATGATCCTTTTGAAAGCCAGATTGATTTTCATTAAGTAGATTGTGATCACTGAGATAGTTCATAAAAGAACAATGTACATGCTTTTCTAGCAATTTGGAAAGGGATGGAAGAATTGATATTGGTCTATAGTTATTTACATTCTCTTTTGATCCAGCTTTATGTAGTGTTACTTTGGCAGTTTCCATGATTGGGGAAACAGACTTGTTCTCAGACTGATAACACAGAAATGTAATACTATCAGCAATGGCAAATGCAGCTGCCTTAAGAAGTCTTGGACCTATTATGTCAAGGCCTGTAGATTTAGAAACATCCATGTTTTGAGGTAATTCCAAACAAACTCAGAACTTACTTCCAGGATTTCAAATTTATTATCATTTGGAAGCTTTGAGGAACAAAAACTTTTTAGTTCAGAATGATCAGAATCTAAGTTATGCTCAGTAATCTTGGAGGCAATGTTTACAAAGAATTCACTGAAAATATTTGCAATGTCATATGGATCATAAACATGGTTTCCATCAAAAGTTTCAAATTTCAACTGCTTACTTTTGTCACATCCTACATCCCACCAGTGGTGCTGTGTACTCTTCTTGTAGAACAATTATAGTGCCAAATTTAATTATTTCAGGTTGTGATTGTCTATGTCATAAATGAGATTATACATATAATATTCCAAATTCTCTTTATAAGTTTAATTATTTTTTTGTGATGATTAGCTAGCTATGATGGATGGATATATTTGCATTGACTGTTTTCTGGCTGTGATTCATGTTTTGGTTTGGTTTGGTTTGGTCTGGTGTTTTATGGCACAGTAACACAAGTATGTTATTTAGTGCTGAAGCATTTGAAGTAAAGTGCCTGGCTCAAGAACACACCATGGAAGCTGACCCAGACTGATCAAGAATAGGTATTGAACCTATGCCTTTTTGGTCCTGAGTCCACTGAGCCACTGCAGCTCCTTAAATCTCACCAAGGAGTTCAAGTGGAGAGTGGATATATGGCTATAATTTCATTATAGAATTTAGGTTTTCTGCATTTTGGTTTATATACAGAGTTAGATTAAGGTCTGCACTTAACATAATCTGACCATAACTTTAGCTCTGAATTATGTCAAGAAAGGTCTTCAGGGATTGTTTTCTGAGGTCTAAGAGGATAATTTATAAGCTAGTAGGGCTAACCATAGTGCAGGAGCCATTTGATTCATTCCATTCAGTCTGCCATCATCTGAATGGAGAAGAGTAGGGAGCATTGATTGGGGGTGGGTGGGGGTAAGACCACAAACTAGCTAGTTTACTTTTCTGTTCTTTCAGCCTTAACATAGCCATTTGACCCTCCCCCCAACCAAAGCATCCTGGATACGTGGAGCAGCTTATCCTCAGTTAGCTACCAACATGGGCAAAGAGGTAGGAGGGAGAGGAGGGAGAAGAGGTCTGAAGAGAGGAGCCACAAAAACCTGGAGACTAAAACTGAACCATGCAGTGCTGACTGCTGAAGAGGGCCATGCCTTTGTTTACACTGTACCCACCAAGTATCAAAAAGAAAGATCACTAGTGGAAGAATTAATAATACATGCTCATGCCCTGAATACACTGCAAGATTTAGGCCTTACTCTTTCAGCAGAGTGAAGTATGTGAGTACAGGAGAAGAGGACAACTCTAATATTGGAGGAGAAAACAACCATAGGAGAAACCCCCAGGGTAGATGGAGAGGGAAATGTAGGCAAGGAGGGAGTAACAGAATACCCTGGTGAAACTGACCACCCTGACTGAAGAAACACAAAGTGGGATGAAATGTCACAACCACCACAACTGTCACCACTACCACAACCAAAAGCAGCAAATGATGCTAGACAGCAGGGGGTAAGAAAGGAAAGAGATATGGAAAGGAAGAAGCTTAAGAAGCACCCTGGGCAAAAAACAAGAGACAGTTGCAATAAAGAAACCCACATCCCTTGCCACAACAACCTGTAACCTGGCAAAGGTATAGATGACAAAGTAAAAGCCAGTAGCAACTTGTGTCAGGATGACCTACAAAAAGTCTGCAATCAGGCATAGAACATGGGGCTTGTTGAATTCTCCCAAAAGAAGCACATTCAAGATCACTTGATGGTGAACAATGATGCGGGAGGAGGATAGAATAAAACCACCAAAGCCCACCACAGAATGGCAGCAAATAGCAAACAACATAAAGGCAAAGAATACAGTGAATGCCCAATCACACCGGTTATGCTAAGCTGCAACTGCTTGATCAAACTCCACAAAATGCAGGAATAGACTGTGATCACTTTTCACAAACACAAAATCCACTAAATTGTTGCTGACCTGATAGATCTGGGGGAGCCACAATACTGCGTGTAATGACAGTTCAGGCCACCAAAATGCCTAAAAGAGTTCATCTTGTATCCCTTGCCAAAAAGCCCTAAAAGAAAACTCGAACTGCCTATGGGTTTTCACTTTGGCTCCAAAATCCCATTTCTATCTGAACTCATTTTAACTACAGATTTGATCCATTTGCCTCAATGTATTTAAAAAACTACTCTATAATCTAGCATGAAATAACTAAAGATCACTAAAATACAACTTATACCCAATCTTGATTTATTTTTTGGGAGCATTAAAAACACTCTGCACACTAAATTCTAAATTTGGAATAGAATATGTAACTTCTAACTAGATAGACTGATTACAATTAAAATATGCAGCTTGCATGTAATTGGATGATAGGGGCAGCCTGACTTAGACAAATGGGCAGAATTTTATTAAAAGAAATTCACTGGCATTTTGCAGCCTCTTTGTGTCTCCAGACATGCTTTGTCTAACTTGACCTTGAATACACATTGTGTGTAAGAACCTCTCAAATAATTAAATAGTATGCCATACCTACAGTTTTTATATAGATGTACATGTTCAATGACCAATATGCTACTTTAATTCAGTATCTATCACTGGGGTGGGCAAAATATTTTATCTATCAATTTACATCATAGGGTGTGGCTTTAAAAATCACTTATCCAGCTTGCACCCTTGAGCAAGTTACCCATGTCTGATCTATCTAGTACAGAAGCATTCACCGAGTCAGCTGCCTACAGTCACAGAAGAGACATCTCAGCTGAGCCGCAGTTGTAGGTATGGAAGGGAGGTAACCACTTGCAGTTGCCATGTGCTGATTCATGCAGCCAAAGATCACTTTACTAAAAAGGAAGTCAGGGAACTCTGCATATATGAGCCAACACAGTGCAGAAAATAGACAACCTACCCCTCCATTGAAGTCTAGGAATAGAAATGCAAAGGTCAGGTGGTTACAAATTACTGCTGGATTTAAGCGATCACGGCCTTCAGGAACCAACACAACATAGCTGGATGCTGTGGATGGAGGGCATACAGCTAGCTTGGAGACAAAACCGGGTGGACAGAGGCGAAACCACCTCCAACCATCCTCCAAGAGCAGAAATCACCAGGGTCTACTGTAGAGATTGCTCACAAAATTTATTTATTTCATAGGTTTTTCCATTGCCTTTTGAAAACCTATTTCAGTTACAACTCTTTAAAAGTACAAATTTGATCCTTGCAACCCACCATCTAACAATAAAACTACACTATATTACTGAAGGGTAACTTATGCCAACAGGTTCCTATTGAATTAAATGTATACAAGACAAATCCTCTTCCTAATTCCCTAAGCAAAGCGCAGTTACATTAGAATAGGCACTGCAACAGAAGCTAGGCTTCACAAATAAAAAGTTATTTGCTTTATGATAGATATTAAATATTAAATATTGATTCAACAGCATTGTTCACATTTGTTTTTCAGACTGTTATACAGGTCATACATCACAAAATTTAAATATGTCATTCCAAAATTATTTCACAATGTCTGATAACATACAGAGATAATCATTTCCATTTACTATTTTGTCTGAGTCTAAAATCTATTGCGGCAATTTCATCACACATGTTAATGGGAAGTGAGCTGATTGATTGCACTCTTCCATGGAGAAATCTGCCAAAATTGGAACTAATTTAATTTAAGCAACCATTTAATCAACATCACCAGCAGAAGGCACCATCATTAGCAGTTCAGGGATAATTCTTATCAGTATCCTGAAATAATCTAACATGGAGTACCATGTACATCAAGGGCTTTTCCAAATGATTTTTAAAAAAAGTATTTCCACTTTCTGTGGTACTTTCTCCACTGCATGAAAAAAGAAAAGTACCAAGAGAGGACACAAGAGTAATGGCATGTAATAAAGCTATAACTGAGGTTTAATGCATGAATATGTGAAAAGGAAGGAATTTAGTTTCTCTGTTTAATGGAATTTTTTGTTGCATGGTTCGTTTTAAGGGCATTTTTGAACACGTTATTTTGTACCTAAAATGATATCACTGTTTGGTATATGACAGATGTTGTGTATATACAATTTGCACTGTGTGCTTGTATGCTTTTTTTTTATTTTTTCATTTTTATTATATGCTAAGGATAACTATATTTTGGACTTGACCTTGTCCAAAACCAAGTTCATTTTCTACCTGACCAGAATCATTGATTTTGGATTTGTAGTAAACATGTTTATCTCAATCTGACTCTAGAACTTTGGAAATTCTCCATGAAATGCTGGGTCTACCTGTTGTTTGCTACATTTTATAATTTCTGAAAGAGACTTCTAATTATAACTACAATTTTATCTTGTAAACATCTGAAGCCAGTCCAGAAAGAAACTTTCCATTAGGTAATAATTTTTTTTTATAGAAACTGCTAATTGAGACTTGAGGTCAGTACAGGACCATATAATCTTGTTTTTCTGGAAATTAATTATTCCTGCTGTAAGATCTTAGCAGAATCAGTTGTAGTATTGTTGTGTCAAGTAATTCATTGGGCTAGAATTTATTTGTTCAAATTATTACATTCTAGTGATTCTTCTCTGGAAATACAAAATTCTCAAAGCAATATTCACTGAAATAGAGACTTGGATTTAAAGTGAAATTTCAAATAAGGATATATACTCTTTAATTGTACTGTTGTAATCCAACAAAAGTCTGTTGCACATCACCACTACATGGGCCACAACATGCACATCAACACTTCCAGCGTTGGATTTCATTTGTAGGATTTCACAGTTTTAGCATATTTCAACACTAAACGAGTTAAGCTTGTTAAATGTTTAGAAGTTATGGTTCATCAACTATATATAATAGACCCAGATGTTTGCACTCTTCATTCACTGATGAAAATACTTATTTCAGTAACATTAATACCAAAGAAATGTTTTAAGATGTTTTACGATACTAACTTGCAACATCAAATATTATTTATTTGATAACTTGCAAAAAGAAATATATTGGATAAACCTGTCAACAAATATCTAAACACATGAACAAACATAAATTTTACATAAATAGCTATATTGACTTTTAATGATAGCTTCCATAACTTTCAAGATTTCATTTAAGGCAATAAATGTTGTTAATTGAGAAATGGAACATCTGTTAAAAGAAACATATTGGATTCACCATCTGGATACTATCTATTCAATAGGCTTACATTCTAAGTTCATATATGAACTTGATTTATAAATTTATTGTATTTGGTCACTTCCATTACTATTGGTTGAGTCAGAAACACATTCTCAATAACTGGTTTGGTATGTTTAAATGTATTTTGCCTACATTGTTTGGGGGTATTTCTATTTCTCAATGGTAACCTATACAATGCAGCTGCTTTTTAATATATTACCAACAAAACCACCACCTTTATTCCTTCCCCATTGTGTGTCAGAAATAAACACTCAAAAACTGGTTTGGTTGGACTCCCTTAAAAGTATTTTGCCAACGAAGTTTTTGGTCATTTCTATTTCTCAGTGCCAGCTTTCTTTATATATACAGCATCCTGGTCCTTTCTTTTTCGCTACTGCTGTATATATATAATGAAAACTGCCTAACCCATAACAATCAAACTTAAATTTTATAATTTTAGTTATTATTTGTAGGACACTGACAATAATATAAATACACAAGTATTGTGCAATTTAAAAATGTATCATCTCTTCTATGTTGCTATTTTTTGAATTATTTATTTATTAAAATAAGAAAACATTTAAAAGGAAATTTAAACGTTTGTCTTTGTTTTCTATATGTATTCTACCAATAAATAATAAAAACTTGAATCTACCTACACCACTGCCATCGGTGGGTATAATTTTACTTTCGGCTTGAACAAAACACATCAGATCACTAGATGAAATTCTGTACATGCATAGCTGACAGCATTCAGCAAAGAAAGCTGAAAAGAATCCAGTTGTTTCACAACCTAGAAATGAGCTATTCTATCTGTTGGCTACTCTAATTAGTTTATTGGGGCAGGGGTTATGGGTACAGCACACAGTTATTATATTATATTGTTTTGTGTAAGTATGAGTGTGTGTGTGTGCATGTGTGATTTAGATCTTTGATGTAGCTTCAACAATTTTTCAGTCATATTGCTACAATGTCTGCAGTGTGGCAGTTTACAGTGATGTCTAGCACTAGGGCATCATGCTACAGACATGTAGCTTGATGTCCCACCCAGTCACATTATCTTGACACCAGGCCGACCAGTCCTAACACTAACCTCCTAATGCTGAGCACCTAGCAAGGCAGCTGTTAGTACCATTTCTATAAGTCTTTGGCATGACTCGACCGTGGTTTGAACCCATGACCTCCCACATCCAAGGCGGACGCTCTAACTACTAGGCCACTGCAGCGGTTGTGTAAGTATGAGAAAGACAGTCCAACAAAGGAAGCAATCTCCTACTTACATGGTTCCCACGCTTTTCTAAAGATAAATTTCCAGGTCATTTCCAGGGTTTTTCCAGGATGAAATTAATTTTTTCAAAGTTCAGACATGACCATTACTGAATGGTATTAAAGAACATTTTAGATTATAAAACATGCATTTTCTAAATCTAAAGATGTTCCTATTTCAGGATGCTCCAAACCATTTAAGTCAGAAAAGATGATCATGTACAAAACCATAAAATGTATCACATGAAACAAGTTTGACAATATTCCTATTAATTGGCATGCAATGTCATTTCAATGTACGGAATAAAAATTCTAACTTTACTTTGCTAACCTGCATTATGTTGCTACGTGGAAACAACATAATGAACATAAATTAGTTTTGTTTCCTTTCAAACCTTTAATTGTAAAGAATTCTAGAGCAATATATGTGCATGTTATACAAGTAAACTTTTCATATCACAGTATGAGAAAACAATAAATGCAAAGTATTAGAATCTTATCTTGTAATGAAAAACGTTTAACCCTCAATTAATCTGTACCAATAAAACCCAAACAAAATTTTTCAAACAACCTAAACTCCTTAAGAGGATTTGGTTAAAAATCCATCATTAAAAAACATTTACAAAAGGGTTGATTTAAATATTGACAAAAGACCTTCAAAATAATATTTTGTTGTATAAACAAGGACTGAATTTTCTGTAAAATCATGTTTTCTTGTAATTTGATAAGCCAGTCCCCAATTTACCCATACTGATACAGGGACTCGTATCGTTGTTTTAATATATAATACAAGGGATGACAGTTTCCCATTTCTCCTGTGTCCTATTTAAGATCAGAAACCAATGCTTCAAGCTACATGCCACTGTGTAATTCTTTTGCACCAAAGTTCAGCTCAAAGATTCGACATTATGGACATTAAATTTTGCTTAAAACAAATAGCAGTCAGTTTTCTAATACAGGTTTCCTCTGAATATTCCCACCCCATTTTTCACATTTGGACATTTAGGATGAGGTGTGGGATCAGCAACTGCATGCTGAAATTTGGAATGATTGATTGATTGATTGATTGTAATTTTACGGCACATCAGCACTGTTAGGCTATTTAGCACCATACAAAAGGTTTAATCTAGAATCATTTAAAAGTGGTAAAAGGTTTCGTATCGACCAGTGATATGAAACCAGAGTTGAAGATAAAACGATAATTTGGAATTTGCTACCACCGTGCAGTAGTGACATATGGTAGTCGCTTATCAGCCCAGCCTAGCAAATTTAAGTGATGTTATATCAACTCATACCTGCAAGAAATCGATAGGAAAATGGTTTTATTTTCTCAGAAATGGCAAGTGTTATAATTATGTCTTTAATCCACTGACAGACTAGACAAAACTACAGCATAGATGAAAACCTGACCCGGTACTCGCCCGTTTGCATAACTAGTCACATGACTTCACAAATCTCAAACAACGACATCAGAAGTCAAATGGTCACATGATATCAACAACTAACTCCTTTTTAATGTTGTACAAAAATTCAATTATATTACATGAAAGTCAGATACCTTTCATAAAAAACAGAAGGAACATACAGTTGTCAACATATTTATTTCTAGAACACTAACAAGAAACCCGTTGCTGTCGCAGCAATCTGGCCAGTCAAATTCATCAAGCAGAGAGCACATGTCAACAATGTAGTCACCTGACACAACAAAACCCTGGTGGTTGTTCTTGGAATAAAGATAGAGGACTTTGTGTTCTTTCGGGTTTTTTTTGTTTGTTTTTATAATATTTTTCATTTTTTTCCACAACATTTGAAATGGATTATTACTGATAAAACATGACTACTGGATTTATGATGTCATGTACATGTGGGTTGTGAGATACTTGTACTCGTGCGACTAGCAATGCAAATCGCGAGTACCAGGTCAAATTTCATCAATGCCTTAGTTTTATCTTGTCTACCAGACAAATCTAATCCCCTGAGCATTTGGGTTGACTCAACAAATATGTTTATATCAAGCACTCAAATGATCCATACTGCAACCTCCAAATATTCTGGTCAGATCTCGATAAATTTAACTCACAATCAGTTGAGTTATGACTCTATTACGTAATTGTTTAGAGCTTCAAGTGGTGGCAGAAAATTCTAGGGTTTTTCCCGACTTTCATCAATATTTGCAACATTCAAGGACTTTTCATGGTCTTGAAAAAATTATCATTTCTCCCAACTTTTTCCCCGATTTCCAGGTAGCGTGGGAACCATGTACTTAAAGAATAAGAAAACCCCAAAACATAACACTCAGATGCCAAAAACCATATCTATAAAGATGAGGTCAGTCCACTTTTTAAATAGATGCACTTAATTATCATTTCAAAAGGAGTTAATTTCTGCAGTCTGCATGGATCCTAGGGTCTGTCATTAGTCCCTCAGGATTTTTGCTTTAAGGCCATGGGTTTCTTTGCCCTGTGTAATTAAGCCTGGAAATGTTTCAGGAGGAAGTCATAATGGGTTACTTTGGGATTTTTTTAATTTATTAAAAACTGAAAATACCAAATATACATTTAAACATAATTTGTGAGCATTTGTACTGAAAATATGAATTGCCATAGAATAATTCACAATGCACATGATAACCTATAAACAACAAATAATTCAGGCTCTTTAATATGACAATACTAGCAAATGTCAAACAAAAGTTACCAAACTTGCTTCAAAATATTCCATACAATTGGGGTCAAACTTAAAGCAATAACTCTCTGCAACTAAATTTATAAACCTTTGACATGGTTTTTCACATTAAATATGTAATGAAAATCTGATAGTACTTAGATACATTTACTGGTGAGCATCAGAGAGACATAACAATAGTTCATATCTGATAAATTATGACATGTCATATGAAAAATAGTTTTGACTCCCACCTCTCCTCCAACATGGTCATATATATAACCATCTGATTTTCTAAAAATAAATAAATAAAGAAGGATAGAGAGAGAGGTCTTTCTTGACACTGTGATATATGCCTGTAATCTGTAGCCTAATCAACAGCAAAGAGTTACAATTCACTTTATGCTTAATGCTATTAACACTGGGAAGTTTATACAGTTCATTGTCACAGGGGTGACTAAAAGATAAAGGTGGTCTGGCTCACACAACCACCATTCTACAGGTTACTTAACTGAATTGCAATAGCTAGAGTGAATTTGTTTGACAGTCGTTTCTGCATTGATGTGGGAGAGGCATTTAGGATAATTTGCAAAGGTAAAGTACCTAAGTGGAACAATCCAGTTTGTTTCAAATTAGGTAAATCTAAGATGGATGTTAAGCAATGGGTATTAAATTTTGTTGCCTTGAATGAGAGTGTTTAGGCCATCTTTATTAAATATCACGGGCTTGTTTTTGATCAGCAACAACATTTTGGGAATGCAGTTCACTTTGAAGGCAAAATGTCAAAATGCAGAAAATTCAGCTTGTTTGTTAAGTATTTATGCAACCTTATTAACTATTACTTCTGGACATTCACAGATGTGCATTAACTATTACTGCTGGACATTCACAGATGTGCATGAAACATTATGATCTTTCACTACTTCAAAGGTCTTGTGAGAGGTGAAATGTACTCTTTCTAGTATTGGATTTTGACTTTTTGGAGCAACAAGACTGCCCCGTATTATCAACACACAATCACTCACTCAACAGATTGGCCTACTTAGATTTAACAATATACAAGAAGATTAGGTATACTCATTAAAGAAATAAAATTTAAAAGTATTCAAAGAAATATCATGGCTTTAGAAGCAAATGCAAGATCACTTTCTACTACATTACATTTACTGACCTTTTATAAAGACAACAATATACAACAAGAATGAATTTTGCCCTTAGAAATTTGATTGACAATGCAAGCAGTACCGACAGGACATCTGCAGCTATTTGCATTATCCACTATATAATCATTCTGAATGAACCAATCACTGTATGTCTACTGGAGCTGATTTATCTGAGGCAATGGATTAATGTTAACCTGACTCCTAACCTATTAGTTTAAATTACTTACAGTAAATTAACTTTCTTCCAGTATTTCAATCAAAATTACTTCAGAATCTCTGGAGATGAGCATCAAAGACATTTCACTAATTTAAAAGAATATTAATAGTTCACTGAAAGAACATGTGAAGTTCAAGGACTAAAAATAGCCTGGTCTTTTATCAGTCCATTGCAAAGCATACAATATTCTTGACACCAGATCCTTTTAGTCACTAATGTACAACAACAATTACATAGTCTACAGTAAAATTAATTTCAAGCCCCAAAGAAGATTCTCAAATACTTGCACAGAAATAGTGGGCCCATAGGTTAAAATATGATGTTTTCAATTTATTATTTTGAAATGGAATAACTGGAAGAAGCAAAAGAATGAAGGATGAAGTTACTTTTCTCAAAATTACAAGCATAGATGATTAGGTTTTCCATAAATTTGTTGAATTAATGGCTAGTGTCCTGCTAAGGCTACTTGCTTCTCAAATTTAAGATGGCAACTCAGTGCATGTGTTAACCCTGGTCCAGGTGCCACACTGTATCTGCAGACCTTGTTACCTATGCTGAGCTGTTTCCAACTGCCCCATCCATGCATGCTGATTTGTTTCTAACTGACCTATTGATGCATGCTAATTTGTTTCTAACTGCCCCATCAAACATGCTGGGTTGTTGCAAACTGCCCCATCCATGCATGCTCAATTGTTTCTAACTGCTGCATCCATGCATGCTAATTTGTTTCTAACTGCCGTATAATCCATGCATGCTCCGATGTTTCTAACTGCCCCATCCATGCATGCTCCGTTGCTTCAGAATGATTGACATTTTGAGCCAAAACCAGATGGCTGCTCCAAAGCTAGTATTTAATAGCCAGACTGGGCTGAAATTGTTCGAATGGTACAGATTGCTAATACCAAAAATGTCAGTGAAACTGATGCATTTTATGGTTACCATAGCAACCAAATAGGGAAAGTGAGTGGAAAAGTATCTGAAGAAAAAAAATCAAATATAATGCATATTTTTCCATCTAATATAATCATTCAAAATGTGTATATGGATAGTTAATTTTCTGTCTACATATCATTTATATCCTCAGTGCATTATTTCTATATCAAAGCTGAATAATACAAGTTTTACTTTCTAACACATCTTTACATTTCAGTATCTTTTAATATTTCTGTAGTGTTCAATTAATCACAAACTGTTCATATAAAATATAACTCTATTTAATTATTTATAGTTCAATGACAAGGAACCAATACTGATCATACAGAAGATAATAAATAAATCTAATTTTTTGGGGTTGCCATGGTGACCAAAAATAATGTTACAATGATAGAAAGAATTAAAATGACTTTATTCAACACAAATAAACTGTTTGTAGGATCTTGTATCCAAATAAAAAAGGCATTTAATTTTCAATGAACTCAATGTAATCAACTTATATTAGTTACAAAAGTAAAATACTAATTATGCACTGAAGTCAAAGTAAGGGGGAATAACAGAAAACTAATTTTCTCATTTAAGACTTGTTGAAAAGCAAATGTCTCACAGACTGTTATGTAAACACATTTATATGCAATTATTACTCCTAGCTAGAATAAATCTGACAAACACAAGTAACTATACATCTGACAAATGTAATAACTTACACCAAATCCAACCGAAATTTAATCATCAACTTAATTTTGTTAAAACCATTTTCTTTTTATCAAATCAAGTAGAAATTAAACAAAAATTATTTCTTTAAAAATACAAAAAATGTTCAAAAAGTTTGGATTTTATTAATGGATTGAAAGACTTTTGGGTAATCTTTAAGTAAAATATATTTTTGCCAGTTCACTACTGAATCTTTAGTAACATTTCTTTTTATACTATTAATACACAAGCTGATTGTGTATCTTTAGTACTGGATACACTGATTTCTTTAAAAGATGATTACTTAATGAATTCTTTAATCTATGACCAAAACATAGTTTTAGAATGACTTTTTCAAAACTCGTGGCATTTTATGATGTTATTTTTAATATATCTTCTAATGTTAAGCTAGTTTGAGCACAGTCAAAGGTCTACTTAATCTACATACATGTATTTAGCTTGGTAATTTTCTACAGTGCCTACATCTGAAACTTTTAATGAAAATTATTATCAGGAACAGCAGTGTTAACATAGCCATTAGTTTGGGTCTTCTTTTGTCACACAACATTGTTGCATGTGTTTTTGGTTATATATGATATAAAACATCAGCTGAGAACTGTTTTTCTTGTTATAAAGTCAACTGAGCTTTGATCTTTATTACCAAGCATGGATGAATTATACAAAAGTATAAACACTGAGGTCTGAATTTGTAATGCTGCATGGAAGATCATGTGTCCAGTACAGGTGTATGCAAGTGGCAGTGGTTGTCAGATGTGCTATGGAATGGAGCTACAGGAAATACTCTGAAAGGCCTGAAAGTCACTATTACCTAAAGTGCTGGCATTTACATAATTCTCTGGCACTGATTATATTGATGAATCAAAGATATAGAATTGTGAGGTTTCCAATAATGATCATTACTTGCAAAGTGCCAAAATGTTTTGCAATTTGGCTGGTGGGCAGTGCAATCTTAGGATTGGATAGATTTTTTCTTTTATAAATGCATTTAGGTCAAGTTAAGATTATATTTTTCAAGGTGATAAACTGTGAAAACCACAAAAAGGTTAACTTTATATGTGAACCCTACTAAACTGCAGAGTTTTTTCATATATATTTTTTATAAAATGGACCTGTGTGCATATCAGATTTTTAAAAAATATGAATGACTTGGCATTGTTGTAAAAGTGCCTCCTGTGGAATTTGAGGAATTTATTTACATGCAATAAGTTGTGGGATAAAGGACAACTGAGACTAGCCCACCAGTTCAAATCCTTGGCCCAAAATACCTTCTACTTCCCAATGACCTTTTCCCACTGGGGATATTTTTGCACTCATGTGCATTAGTGATTATAGCCCACATGGAAGCTTCGTATATCAAGCTCACATCAGGGTTTTCGAGATGGGGAGCCGCAGTGCCTTGAGCTCACAGATCTATATAAATTGAAAATATATAAGTGATTCACTTTTAAAGAATTGCAGTGGGCTATTATATATTGTCATTAGAAGCCCCACAGTTTGAAATATAGAGTATTGTGAAATTCACATCTTCAGCTAAATGCAGCAATTAAATTACCAAACCACTGGTGTGCTTGTAATGTCAAAGAAGAAGCCTGTTTATTTAGCAAAGCCTGATTTAACATTATGCATCACCATCAGTCAAAAATAAAGTAGGTGAAGGAGAAACTAATATAACTAACATAACAGCAATACATAAAGAATAAAGCAACCAGAAATTCAAGCATGTTGCAAATGGCTGCCATATAACTCTCTATAGTGATGACTGAGGATGCTACCTCCTCAAATGGGGGGAGTAGAAAATCTGTTACAGCAGGAAGAGAGGGTCAGCTAGGATTAACACGTTTCCTAGTAAACCAGTTACAGAATATTCTCCACTCTGCAGCACAGACCTTAGAGGCAGACTGTCTCCTGCCCTGGATGACGCATTTGGCAATATTCTTGAAAAGTCTGCCTGACAGACAGATCTTTTGAGACATGCCAGTCATAAAGGTGGATAATCTGATGGCTCTTGTCAAGAAGAGTTTCAACAGTAGGTTCTTCCACTGAGCCAATGACCTGGGATGCTCTATCAACAGGTGGATGAGGTTGGTGAACCACGACCACTGAGGCCACAGAAAGGGTGCTAGGAAGAGTTCAGTACTGCAAGTCCTGAGCTTCTGGAGTACCCACAGAATCAATATGAAGGGTGGGAATGCATAAGCAAACAAGTGATCCCACATGAAGCTGAAGGCATCCACTGCCCTGGTTCTTTGGTCTCGGACAGGGGAAAAATAAAATGATTGCCTGTAGTTTAGATTCATTGCAAACAAGTCAGCCAGAGGACTCCCCCATAGGTTGAATATTACTGGCTACTGCTAAATGCAGAGACCACTCCATGAGAAATGTATTGGAGGGGGGTAAAACTAATTTGAATTATGCAATACTTACCTGTTGTTATTGCATAACTGATCTATTTTCCCATGTTGAATTAGTCCTTATGTAAACTTGCAGGGGCATTCAGGGGACATGGAGAAATCCTATGTTATACTGATCCATAGATTTCAAATTTGAATGATATTATAGTAACAAAAGTGTTTATCTTGATAAACATGTTTATAGGAACAAGGAAAAATGTAATATTAAGTTTGTGATTGTTATTTGCTGTTTCCATGTTGAAACATTTAATGATGACAGTTATTGATACTATCGAACGTACACTTTTTGAATACTGTCCAGCATCCACTTTTTGATTATAATCCAAATACATATGTTACAATCCAGCACTAGCTTTTTGATTACTGTGCAAACACACACTTAAAACCCAACATGCACATTGTGTTTACTATCCAAAAACACACCTTACAACCCAACACCCACTTTGTGTTTACTTTACAAACAAACAACCTTACTATTTAACCAAAAAGCTAGGAGTGTTTATATACACATACTGTCACACAAACATACAAATATACTATTACAAACAGAAGAGTAGAAAGCATTTACAGACACTATTATACCCTTACTAACAATACTTCACACAGGAGAGGGAAGGGGTAAAGGGCATTTTAAGTTTTAGTTCTCAACACCATAGACATCTACAAACATATACAAATATACAAAAACATAAATAAAACACAAATTGGTTTGGCAAAAAAGATTAGTATATCTCTTTTCTAGAGATATGGGTGATCCTGAAAAAGGCCTTTGGAGTTGTTAATCAAAGTTAATTAACACATATCACACCAGTTCATTGTTTTTCCTTCTCCTCAAACTTCATCACACTGCAGGTCCATACACCAATACTCTCTTTAGACACCTCTGCCTTTCCACATACATTCTTCTCTTCCGTTTCTCAGTGTCCATAATCTTCATGATGGGCAACGATACCTTCACACAGACTAGGTATACTGGGTTAAACACCATGTTTGAAGCAAGCACAGAAGATCTGACAGTGGTAAATAATGTATACATGTTCACTTTGTGTTAAGAATGGGTGAGTGTAATGGCGCAAAATTTTGTAGAGGTAATTATGCTGTACATTCTGTCTGGATCAGCATGATATGTAAACATTAAATTTTGCACATGGCTTAGACTTGCCATAAATAGTTGACTGTGAGGGACGAAATTTGTTCTGTTTGGGGCATGAATTGAATTTTAACTAGGACTCGCTTGGTTAACAGCTAAGAGATAGATAAGAGTGAAGTGTTAATGCAAGGCCAATAGTGGTAAATGACAAAGAGTTGAGACAAACCAGAGAAAATGTTAGGAAGTCATGGGTCATTTGAAACAGGTGTCATAAAATTATATTTTCCAGAATATTTATTAATATAGAATTATTCTAACTTCGACGGAAGTGATTAAAATAAATTTGGAATTTAAAGAATTAATCATTATTGGCTAAGCTAAACAAGGGGAGGTGTTCTGAGATGGTATTCAGGGTTTTTAAATAAGCTCCTCACAATATTAGTCCAAGTTTTTCTGCCGAGAGGGTAAGTCTGAGGGGCTCTGAGATCAGTAGAAAATACTTTTCTTGTTAAATAAATCATCCAAGGGACATGGTGGTCTGGAAATTTGTGAGACCTGTCACCAGAGAAGAGACCGAGGGAATTCTCTGATGATAAGTGAGCAAGGACCCAGGAAGGCAAGAAAATAGCTCCATACCTGTACTTCACAGTGGGAAAGGAGCACAATCTGCAACCAAGAAGCTGATGACCGAAAAGGCTAGAGAGGAAGAGAAGGAAAGAAATACAGAAATGCCAAGCTATCATCAGCAGTGATTTAAAAAGACCAGAAGCACCAGGTGATATGGACATGCGGGCAATTTGAGTTTGATCTGACACTAGATCATATTATGAAATTGGTTCTTTCATTATAACAGAATGGCTAATTGAATTTTGCATAATTTTTAAAACTATTTCTGACAGAAAGTCAATCATTCAAATGTCATGCTTGATATAATTTTGTTAATTTAATTGATTATATTGTTATAGATTATATATGAGCACTCGTGCTTTTCCATTCTATATCTCTGCTCAGATCTATGACATTCCTTCCATCATATTTTGTTTTATTAATTACTTGATCCAGTCAATAACACTGTGGTCAATCAACTTATAGATAGCGATAACCAAAAACCATAAGGAGTTGGGTAGATCACACATCACCACCACCTTCTGACAGTGAGACCTTGGGATAATTCACTTGTATATGTAGCCTAAGACTAGAATGAAACAGGATGAAATATTCCACCAATACAAACACGCATTACAAAGTTCAGTCAGAGCATGGGGTCTCTGTTCCAATCAGAGGAGAGCAAATGCGTAATGTCACATTCAATATATACGTGCACCAGCATTCATACTGTTTCCCACACTGTTTGAGTAGCATACCTACAGCTTAAACATTTACGATAATGTATTGGGATGCGCCGGCTGCAGATACCTCATATACTTGGAATGACAGTATTATGACTACAGTTACTAAGGCAGTTGTAACCAGAAGAGGATGACTTTAATTTATCTTTGGTTGATTTTCTGTCATTTACGCAAGAATGTTTGCCTGTAATGGTAGTACCACCTACACCTCCTGCATTATTACCATTAATCATTCAGCCCCAATCCCACCTACTTCCGAGCTCTGTAGCATCAAACTCATTTAAGATACCCCAAAGTGGGTGGTGTTACAAGAAAACAGACACATGTAGCTCAACAATGATTCAAAATAATCTGAACTTTCTACTTGCATAACAAAATGCTGAGGAAAAAACATTGTTTTAGACCCAATCTTTTTCTTGTTGTCAGGATCAGATTTTGTGTCTAGATTTTAGACTTTTTGGCCTGTGATCTAAGGCAGACCAATCTGAACTGCACACAGACAAGAAGCTTTGCAAAAAGTAGGATAAGTTGGGATTGAGATTAAGAAGTGGCCAGGACTTGAAAAAGATGGATCCAATAAGCAAAAAAGAAAAAAAAAAGAACTCCAACTTTTACCCTTCTGCACATGCATGAGCCAAATAGCCATAAAAAACAACATTTCTAGATAGCCTATCTAGTGCTGAAAAATGGCGTTAAACCCTATAACAACAACAACAACAACAACAACATTTCTAGCACAACTAGGCATCAGTCTCAGCGAAAAACTCTTGGAAGCAGATGTACTTGGATGTATTCAGAATTAACCCCCAAAATACATTTCCTACACCCATTTCAGGCAAAATGACAAAACTCTTTGGGGCTGAATGAGTTAATCAATGATTTCAGAAAGAGACAGAAGAACTGGATAACATTTTATGACAGAAAAAAGGCAAAGTATTTATTCAACAACAGCAAGAAGAGGAAAGCAAATGAGAAGAAGAAGAAGAGAGGAGGAAAATGTTGAATTGTGAAGGACAGAAGGGAGTGAAAACAAAACACTCTGTGTGCTACAATACATTTTGGCAGTGTTAAAGTATCTGAGACAATGTATCATATTTCTTTAACTAAGCCCAAGAGAAAGAGACCTTCACATGGTAAAATTTCTAAACCATCCATCATTAAATGTATGCTCATTGAGATGCCAGATGCAACAGCAGGAGTTATGACTACAACTACCAAAGCAACAACAACAACAGGAGTGAGAGGAGTAGGACCTGACCATGGACTGTTAAACTGAGGATGCCAAGTCCACAAGTTATTTTAAGGAAACATCCAATCATCCTTTTAGGAGTCACCTATATCTCTTAGAAAAGTGATTGTACTCAATGATTGCCAAATCAAGAAAAATATTAAATCCCTCTACTCATGACTTAATGGTGTGCATGTATGTGTCTGTGTGTGTTTAAGTATCGTATCCATAGCATAACAAATCAAGACAAACAGACATGTTTTCTTCAGTATATACTCTTTTGAATCAGAATCACAATGAAAATTTCATAACACATCACAAAAGTTTCTCTTTTTTCAATTCTTCCACTGGCATGGATTTCTCCTCTTCACTGCCTTCCAGATGACTTGATTCTTGCATTTCTTGATGGATATGGGTTCTTCTTCTGTTTCTGAAGAACTCTCCTCCTCGTGCTTCTCCTTCTTGTTCTCTTTTTTCTTAGGGCACTCTGAAGACCAATGTGTTTTTTCCTGACAATGATAACAGGTACCTTTACCTTTTCTCTATTTTCTCCTGTTATTCCTTTGCCTTGATGTTGTGGACATTCTGGAGCCCAATGTCATTTCTCTTGATAGATGTAGCAGGTATCTTGAGTTTTACCTCAATAATAGCCCGTAGTTGGATCTGAAGTATAACTTTTAATGACTCTCAATAAATCACTGACCAGAAGGGCAATCTGTTCTGACTCATCCGTCTTCTGTACCACAGTCTGAAAACGGAATGAACTATAAACTTTTAAAGTGAGTATCTCTCCCTAGATACAGGGAGCGTGTATGCATAAAACTTAGTGAAATCAAAGTTTGGAAGCAAGATGAAATGATCACACTATTCAAGTGAGAAACCAGATAAAGAAACCAACAGGCCATGACAATGACTTTCTGTGTCACCTCATATGCTAACTTGTATGTTAGCCCAAGTACATGACACTGATTTTCAAGATCTGAGTAAGCCTGAACCAACCCTGTCTAGCTCCTCTGCCTCAAGTCCAAGAGGGTTCAGATCCACTAAGAAAGAAAGTCTTTCAGTAGCTCACATTGTGGTTCAATGTGTTGTATGATGACAAATGTAAACATAACTATATGCAAGGTCCGCAGCCACTACAGAAAAGGCAAAAGTTATATGATGCTAAGAGACAGCATGATTGCAAATACAATCATGAGATAAGACTAAGAATGTATTAGAAATGCTGGGAAAATGAACTCAAATGGCTGATTAATGACCCAGGAAGGGCTGTGATGTCATGCACTTCTGGTACTGAATATTCAGATAAATATGAAAGTGTGCAGGGTACTTCATTTGTAAGTCATGTTGGTGAAGTACAGTTGTCATCGTTTTGAGTTAATGTTTACAAATAAATAAATGTTGAATTAGAAATTGAATTTCTTCTGTCTGATTTTTGCAGGATCAGTGAAAATGATGCAGGATCAGGAAAAATGTTACTTTAGTCATCCTGTGGGTAGTGTAAAAAATCTAAATTTTAAGCCCTAAAGAATTATCGGTCTTTCAGGTCATAAGTATGTAACACCACTCAGAAAGCAAACACATCAATAAGAACATAATATTAAAGTGACTTAGATGCTGAAATCCTATACAAAGAATTTCTTGAACCTACATGATCTTGGGATGGTAGGTGGCTTGCCATGCCTCATGCATTTAGAAAAAAACTGAAAATAAACACCAAGCTATCAAAAGAACCATTCTGAAAGCTAATGGAGCGAGGATAATACTCACTGAATAAGAAAACAAAATATTCTAAGATCCTGAACTACAACATCCATTGCTGGTATGTATTTTTTCCTCAACACTTTTTCCATCTTGACTATGTAGTATAGAAAACAATTAACAGTGCTACTGTGCATGGACCTATGATATAGAGTCAGACTGAGTGAATGATGTAAATATTCTAGAACTTTATACAATGGAAGAATGGTACATATGGCAACAGGAAAATAGGTTACTACTGAAATTGGGTTGTAGACATTGAAGTACAAGTCCTTACTTCCTACTTTTACAGATTGAAATATAAAATAAACTTGTTTACTTTTAATACCAACCTCAAATAAAGGTCACATTAACATCTTAAAAACACCACCTCAGAGTTACCGCTTCTACTGGGGAAGAAGGAGACAGCATTGATGTTTGCAGACATGGCAAAACAATACAGTGCAACCCATGTGGTTGGCATGGCGCAAGGAAAGCTGTGCTTAAGGTGTACAAACTGCCATCACGGCAAGGAAAAAATTGCCTCAGATTCTGCTATTACTAGCTGTAATATTATGTGTTTTACACAAGAAATCCTTTTTCTGTTCTGGAGACTGAATGTTCAACCTATGATGACTATCCATGTCATTGCCATCGCCTTGCCAATTCATATGTAACAAATGAACATGGTTAAATCTAATGACATTTGTAACATACTGGAAGATGCTGTGCAAAACTTTTCTGATGCAGTAATTATTTGTAGAGATAGTAATAGCAATGATGCATCCCTTGAGGCCACCTACACAGATAATGTCTCGTTAGCTAAAAATGAGCATGCCTGTATAATGTCAAACAGTGATATACAAATGGACTTGCTCCTTTCAGTTTCAGATAATAATTCTTGTTCACAATGAGCTGAGTCTACTGACACTAGTAGTAATACTGAAACTCATTTGTCCAAAGCCAATGGTCTAGCTCATGTGCAATCTGTTACAGCAACATTTCTGTAATGTTAAAAATGATTCCTCAAAGTCTAAACTCATTTATACTTCAATAGGACTGGTTAAGAAAGAGATTCGAATTGCAAGTCTCAATATTAGACACATCTTGCCAAAACTTGACAAGTTAAGACTGATACTGAATCAAAACAGAAAAGTCCATGTGTTAGGCTTACATGACACTTTTCTTGGTGCAGATGTACAACATAAACAGCTTGGTATAGAGAAGTATGAAACTGAAATAAAAGACAGAAGAGAAACTGTTGATAAAAAGGGAGTGGGATTATTGTATGAACAAACAATCAGATTTCATATGAATGACGACGAAACCTTGAGATCAGTCAGCTTGAGACTATCTGGATACAAATCAGTTTGCCTCATCAAAGCCAATACTGATATGTTTGTCTACAGCTCACCTGATGTACCTGTCTCCTGGATTGAGAAGTTTGAAACAGAATGAGGGGAAGCTCTAGATCTAGAAGTTATTGTGATGGGGGATTTCTACATAGACTACTCAGGTTGTAAGAATGCAAGATGGCTAGACATGATCAAATCTTACGGGTTATCTCAACTTGCTGCCTCACCTACACGAGTCGATGAAACATCAAATACGCTAATTGGTAATGTTTATAGTAATAAATCAGAGAATATCATTGAAGTGCAGGTCCCTTATTTATCAGTAAGTGACCATTATCCAATTTGTAAAACATGCAAAGTAAACAGTAAGGATATATATATATATATAATGCAAAAAGTAAGGTTATCTCCTATAGATGCTTCAAAAAATTCAGTGTTGACAACTTTTTATCTGATTTAACAACTTCCAACCTTTTCTGTGTAAAAAAATATAAAAGACCCCACTAAAGCACTTGAAGCCTGGTATACTATTATGAACTTTGTTTTGGATGAACATGCTCCTATAAAAACAAAGAGTTATACATCCTCAGAAACCTACATGACTCACATCAGAAATCAATGAAGCAAGATGGAATAGAGACTATTTTCATAAGTCATGGATTGGCATAACTATAAACTCTGGTATCACAAATGTACTGCTATGATTCATTTTGCTAAAATAAATTTTTAAAACATCAGTTGAAAATGCAGAAAGTCAAATAGAAATATGGAAAATTCTGAGGGATTTTACTCCAAACAGAATTAGTAAGATACCAAATCAACTAATAATTGATGGGAAAATAATTGATGATATACATGATATTGTTAACAGATTCAACAAGTTTATTAAATCTAAAATACCTGAACATGTTGCCCACAATATCTGCATGGTATGTTTCATTTTAAGTCAGAAGAACAATGCCGAGAACCTAAATTGAGATCAACTACAAATGTTCAGTGCAGAATATCATGTCCAAAAACAAATATGTTTAAAAAATCATTTGCTCACAACAGCGCTATATTATGGAATCAACTCACTATAGCCATTAGATCAGAAACCAATCTACATGTATTCAAAACAAAATTGTATAACCATTATCTTGAGGGGCAGTTATCACTTTAAATATTGAAATACATGTTGTCCAATTTGCTCTGTTATTGCATATCATATACACTGTCACAAGGTGATAATGATTAGTGATCCCAATTGCTTATGGTATTTGGTTATTGTTATCTAGGAGATGATCGATGACAGTATTACTGCCTTGATCAAGTAAACAATAAAATAAAATATGTAAATAATGGATGGAATAACAGAGATCTGAGCAGAGATATTGAACAGAACAACATGAGCCCCAATATGTAAAATATAACAGTTTAATGAATTAAATTAACAAAATGAAATTGGACATGACATTTGAATAATTAACTTACTCCTAGCAATAGAGTTACAAAATTTAAGCAAAATTCAATTATCCATTCTTTTATACTGATAGAACAAATTTCATCATATAATTGAGTGATTGATCGAACTCAAATGCCGGCATGTGAGCATCACCTATTTGCTTCTGGTCTTTGTTGATGATAGATAGGCATTGCTCTCTCTCTCTCTCTCTCTCTCACACACACACACACGCACACACACACACACACCTGGGTCACCCCCTGTCTTGGTTGTAGACTGTCTTTCCACTGTGCAGTACAGTATGGACCTATTTTTCCCATCAAATAAAAAAAATATAATACCCAACCTAAATATGTGAAACATTTTTTCTTCTCCTGGGATCAACAATATTCCCAATCTTTAACATCATTTGTAATTGAACAGAACTAGATACTAATACACAAACAACCTATTAACATGAATTATGTCCTTTCTAGCTGCTACTCACTTTTTACTTACTTCTTAATTAGACCTCTTTGATAACTATTACTGCACCCCTGTGGGCAGTAAATCACTAGCTGACTATGCCTGTTGACACTCGTTCTAATGTGCTAACACCCTTGATTCTCAGCTGAAAGAATTCACAACTTAATTACACAAATGGATTAACAGACTTCACTCATTGTCCTAAGTTACTCTGCTAATTAGCAATTCAGTGACATACATTTCCTGTCACAGAAAAATCAGTTCTCAGTATACATGATACAAATCATTTAAGACAGACAATTTAACTTCCACCATGCATATCAATGCAATGCATTAATTTCCTATAATACATGATTTCTATTACATATAAAATCTCTAAATCTTAACTCATTTGTATAATACACTGAGACAAAATGCATGCAAACAGTTACTTCTGAACTCAAGGAAAAATTGACGTATGAATTTAAAATGAATTAATTCAACATTAATAATTACAAACTTACATCAATGAACATATATTGTATGCAACTGAGACTAACCTTGTGCTTTATTCAAGACTCGCACTTTTCTATGAAGTCGAATACCTCTCCCTTCATGTCCCTCACTTTCCAACACACATCCTTAGACAATTTAACTAAAAAAAAGGTACTTTTTACTAATTCTTGGAGCCAAATTCTGGCTTGCCTCAGAAACTTAGACTAATTCTGCAAGGGTAATTTCTAAAATGCCTGAATTCTGTCTGGGAACCAACACCCCCTTGTTAAGCTTAGCCAATCAGGACTACTTTCTCTAAAAACCAAAAATATTATCACTCCCATCAAAGTCAGAACAATTCTCTCTAGTCCACCTTTATTAAAAGCTATTCTGGAAAATATCATTTTATGACACATGTCTCAAATGGTCCAAGGCTTCCTGAAATTTTCTCTGGCTGGTCTCTACTTCATCACTGACCGCTACATGGCCTTATACTGACATATCTGTCAGAAATTTATTGAACGGGCTCTAATTAAAATTCAATTCATGCCCCAAACAGGGCAGATCCCATCACTCACAGTCAACAATTTATTGCAAGTCTAGCCCATATGTCAAAACTTAATGGTTATGTGTCATACACTGCAATTTATAGAACATCTGAAACCACAAATCTCTCTCTCTCTCTTTCTCTCTCTCTTTATGTACTACATTGCAATCAATAAATTTTATAATGCAAAAATGAAGACACATCAGCTGCAGCTTCTACAAATTATCATGCTTTGTCAGACTTTAATGGGTATCAAAAAGAACTGGTGCTTAAGATCCAAGTCAAGGGAACAATGCATTTTTTAAAAACATTTCTGCTCTTCTCTAAACAAACTCTCCATGAGTATAAAGTCACTATGTGCTGATATTGGTGATCTTGATGTCATTTGTGATTTCTGTTTTATGAAAATTTGGCAATCAGGAGATACTAAAATAGATAAAGTGTGTGATTTGTTGCATTTTTTAAAAATATCCTTTTGTGGTCACTTTTTGTAAAGGATTGTGGAAGCATGCTTTCTCACAGTCATTTAGATTTATGCAAGTTTATTCTCTAGGTCTTTTTTGAAGACATCTGTTTCAGAGTCATAGATGTGACAGCCAAGAGAGGTCACTACAATACAAACCATTCCAAGTAGACATAAACATTGCAGTACTACAAAATAAACCATTCCAAATAAACATAAACACTGCAGTACTACATGAACAATCATTCCAAATAAACATAAACACTGTAGTACTACAAGATATAACACTCCAAATAAACATAAACATGGCAGTACAGGAGAAACCATTCCAAATAAACATAAACACTGCAGTACTACAAGATATAACACTCCAAATAAACATAAACATGGCAGTACACGAGAAACCATTCCAAATAAACATAAACACTGCAGTGCTACAAGAGAAACCATTCCAAATAAACATAAACACTGCAATACCAGAAGATATAACACTCCAAATAAACATAATCACTGCAGTACTACAAGAGAAACCATTCCAAATAAACATAAACTCTACAGTACTGCAAGATATAACACTCCATATAAACACAGACACTGCAGTACTACAAGATATACCACTCCAAATAAATATAAACATTTCAGTACCACAAGACAAACTATTACAAATAAACATGCAGTACTAAAAGATACAGTACACCACTCCAAATAAACATAAACACTGCAGTATTACAAGATATACCACTACAAATAATATAAACACTGCAGTACTACAAGATATACCACTCCAAATAAATATAAACACTTTAGTACTAAAAGATACCCCACTCCAAATAAATATAAACACTGTAGTACTACAACTCCTAATAAATATAAACACTGTAGTACTACAGGATACACAACTTCAAATAAATATCAACACTGTAGTACTGAAAGATACACCACTCCAAATGAACAAAAACACTGCAGTACTTCAACATATACCACTCCAGATAAATATAAACACTGTAGTACTACTGGATACACCACTCCAAAAAAACATAAACACTGCAGTACTACAAGATACACCACTCCAAATAAACATAAACACCACAGTACAACAGGATACATCACTGCAAATAAAAAATAAACACTGCTGTACTACAGGATACATGACTCCAAACAAATATAAACATTGAAATACTACAAGTTATAAGAGGAAAATATATAAATATAAAGAACTGCATAATAGTTTTGGGAGCTAAACCTGAAGTAGGTAATATGAGATCAAAGATCAAAGGTATAGCTTAAATATTCTGTAAAAGATTATAAAATTAAAGATAAGGGTAAAATATATAAAACCCTTAAAGTACAGGGTCAAATTATGTGATATAAACCACATTCCCTCAAAAAGACCAAGATTTTATCTAGTGATACAGCATCACAAAATTCCTTTATTGAATTCAGAAAAAATGCATCCTATCTCACTCTTTGGAAGTTGATAAACTCTACAGGGATGTGTTCCACTGTCAACAGACATTGGCTGGATGTGCACTGGTTGAGATTTGCCTTTCTGGAGGTATGCATGAGTCAAGTATGGGTGTTCTATATGAGGGGTGCCACTATTCAATGATGGGATACAGAACATGCTAATCTATATAATATTTGGAATCAGTATGTGGTATCTACCATTTAGAAACGAGTGACTGCAGGGCAGCTTTGGCTGCTTTATCTGCTCTCTGATTACTCTTAATACCAATGTGACTTAAGGCAGCCAATAATATAAAATACTTTTTTACCAATTGTATGAGCAAAATATCTTTATATAAGATCTGAGATATTAATGGGTTGTCAAACTGAAGGTGTTCAAGGCTTTCAGTGTGGAAAGAGAATCTGAAAAGCTGATGAAATTTGTTTTTGAGAGGTTTAAATGTAGTTCAAAGATTTGATGTGACTTTAATTCTGCTGTAAAAATGGAGGTTTTATCTGGTGACTGACTCATGATGGTGCCATGGGGGTGTTTAGAATAGCAGTTCAAACATCCTCTCCATCTACTGATCCATCTGTATATATGGATGTATGGCCACATTAGGAAGAAATGGAAAACTTAAAAATTAAGACCTTGACCTTGGAGATGGCACTACCAATGTAGTGGATAACATGCCTTCTAATGATGCTATATAAGCATACCAAGTTTCATTACTTAATCTCAAACAGCTCTGAAATACAGAACAGAATGGAAAGTGAGAGATGGAAAACTTAAAATAGTTGTTCATTACCTTGATCTTGAAGATACAATCTCCAATGTGGTAGTCAACATTCGTCTCTTGATGATGTATATGTGTACCAAGTTTCATCACTTAATCTCAAACACTTCAAACATTATAACGCAGACTGGAAAGTGTGATGGAAAACTTGTAACATACATGACTACTTCTAATGATCATATACACGCATGCTGAGTTTCACCCATTATCTCCAATGGCTTTAAATTTATACAGCTGTAACAAAAGTGTGACAGAAAGATGGGTGGAATCACAGATACTATGTCCCCCACCTTTGGCAAAAATGTGAGCAACAAAAGGACAAAAGCAGCAAAAATGAAACAAATTACAACATCCTTGTATTTAAATATGATTAATTAGCATTCCACCAAAACCAACACATAATGTAAAAGCATGATTATCATCATAACTGTCAGAAAAAGCACACATTATTACTTTCTATATAAGACTTAGAGAAGTAGTGAAATCGTAGTCCTCATTTTTGTTTCAAGATACCAGCATCACTAAGACAGTGTTTATTTTTCACAGACAAGCATCTGATTACATCTCCACTATCCTCAGTACATACTTCTACATGTACTTTGATACAGGAAAGACACAAAAAAGGCATCTCTTAGGTCCACTTAAGCATTTATCAAGCTTTGTTTCACTTTCCAACACTCATATTTAGGACTGGTTCAAGAACTGAGGGTTTTTGAGAAATAAACTAGCTTTAGTGTCTACAAACATAAAGAAGGCCAGAACCTGCATGGCAAGCAGATGATGAAAACGTATTTCTATAACATGTGTGACCTTAACTGCAAGGTCAAAATGTTGAGTTACCATGATGCAGAATGAATTGTCTAAGCTTTATAATGACTCATCCAAAGTATTTTCAAAAAATAGAATTGATTATGGAGTTAGAAAATATCTGAAAAATGACAAAACTTGAATCCAAAACCTCAATGCCAATTTTCTATGACTGAAACCTTGACCTAAAGGTAAAATGGCAAGCAAGCATGTCAAAATATAAATTGTCTTTGCTTCATAATGTTTCACGCCAAACATGATGAAAGTCTAACACATGGCTTACAAATTTTATGTCAAAGTAAAACATCAGGCAAAACCTTTACCATTGAAGCCAACTCTGCCACTGTCAGAAACATGACTGCTTTGTCTTGCATCCCACTAATGTTGGCCCAACAAAACAAATGACTTCAAACTACAACAGTAATATCAGAACATTTTGTTTTCTCCTGCATTACAAGTTGATAGAACTAATGATAACATTCAAATTTAAAACAAGATGAACACAAAAATAGCATATAAAATTTGATGCTGAATTTAGTATACAGTTCTATATCCCATCTCCTATTTCAAAAACTGCAATGCACTATGTATATGACACTTCTCAATCCGTTTGCGGTGTTGAAAAACGTATATCAAAATATCACTAGCTAAACTTTCTAGCATCTTACCCAATATGCAGATTCTTATCACTCATGCCGTAATTTATCTGTATTCTAGAGTTAGTCAGTTTTAAAGTGTTTAACTAGGATTCTTGTTATTGAAATGTGAAAAACCCCTGCCATTTTTTAAACTGCCAGGTCACAAAGGTACTTCAAATGAATTTCTTCCCTTTTCTATATGTATATTCAATATTAAAAACTAAACAACACCAACACATAGAAACTGTGACCAGTTTTGCTTCTTCAGACCGAATTCAAGCTAAATTCAAAATTATTGTTTATGTAATTAAATACATTCAGTTTCTAAGGGATCAATGCAATAAACAATACGACATAAACAAGATCATGTCATAGCTTAATTTGTTCTGATATATTCTTGTTACAGTCTTAAATGCATAACTGGCATGAAAAATGCATATATAGTGTGGAGAAATGACATTAAGATAACATACAAATACACAAAATTGGAACATTAAGATACAAATATCTCGATTGAAAACTAAAACAGCAAAAATTTATGAAGAAATAGAGATAAACAGTTTTAATTATTTCTCTTTAAATATCTATACTGTATTTTTTATTTAATATTTTGAATTGATAAAATAATGAAGATTTTACATTATCTTTATAATTAAAATTTTTTAATGTATCTTGCCAGTGTCTAATTAGTAAATGCAATATATATTACTTTAAATTATGGTATTTTAAAGAATGAAATTTAAATTATATCCTCTTGTATCGTTCTTTAACAAGAATTCCAACATTGTTCTAATTTATAGACTACAAATTAAAATAACAAAATATAATGTCATATATTATATTTAATAATATAGTTAATAAATAAATAATGTAAAATAATTTTTTAAAATGTAATATGCATTTTTAATTTTCATAATATTTTGTCAGTATTATGCACAATCTGATGAGCATAATTCAATCCTACTGTCAGGTACACAAGTATACAAACATGCATATTACAAGATGGTCAAATTCAATACTGTCTTTAACATTCACTGCAGCTTTATTCTGACAAGTAAATATCTTTTCAAACTGCAAATGACTGGGATTAAATTCTTGATAAGAGATGTTTTCGCCTGCAGAATAAAATTGAGGATATAGTGAATATAATCAAAGAAATCTGCCAAAGACATGCAGAAACTCTCAGCAAATATTGATTTTGGTAATTGTCTGTGAAGGTTTTTATGCTCTGCATCTGGTATCCATAAACAACGATTAATTACCTAACAAAGGATTTGATCAAGATTTAAGAATTTGTGCTGGGTGTTAATTACATTTTGTACTCACTTATGAGTCCAACTGCAAGAAACAGACCCTCATCTGCCATCACATAATGCACATGCAGATCAGAGTATATGTTGTTTGTTCTACTGATTACTCCTAAGAAACTGCACAGACCCAGATCTACCAGCATATTATGCAAAATCAGGTCTGGGTCTTCATGCAGTGTGCAGTTGGAATTATAAGCAAGTATGTATGGGACAATCCACCTGTGACCATGCTTCACATCTCTCATCAGTAAAATTTAATACATGGGCAAATGCTGTTACTAGTTCTCATTCCAAGAAGGAAATACATGTGAAACCAGAATTTGGATGAAAACTATGTTAGATGAACTCAAGGTTTATGTCACTATTTTGGTCATTACACCATGTTATTTAACCATATGGCTTAAAATGTGCACAGCAAAACCTAGACATCATAATTAATTCTATTTGATATAAGTACCCAGATTTTATTAACTGCAAATAGGAACAAATACTAAATCAACTGCCAATATAAGATAAAATTTAAAAACCAAGTGGTCCCAGGCAATTTGCTCACCTGGCTTCAACAATGTAACAGCTAACCACTTCACCATGCAGGCTCATGCACGTGTAGTACTGTAAGAAATCCTATGTAATCTATCTTTCAAACTTGATACCATGTTGATTTTACATACTATGTTCTTATAAAAACTCTTTCTGCAGATGAAAACATAATTAAGATGCACAGTCTGTTGCTAACTACTGAAGTCATCCATGATGTTGATGATATTAAACCAAAAGATCAAAAATATGGCTTCAAGACTAGCAACATTATTGGCCAATCAGATGCAAGATCATCTCATTAATATGCATTGATCCTGCTTATTTTAAAAAATGCCCAATACCTTGAAGATAGAAGCCCATATTTCAATTCTGATCAAATATGGATAAGAAATATAACTAACAGAGTGGTATTCAGCTCAGCTAATCACAATACAAAATCCCTTCATATATATATATATATATATATATATATATAGAGAGAGAGAGAGAGAGAGAGAGAGAGAGAGAGAGAGAGAGAGAGAGAGAGAGAGAGAGAGAGATTTTTTAAATATACACCAGACAGATTGGATTCTATAGGAGAATGCTTGATAATAGTAGGCAGAATTAATATTTAATACAAATAATACTATCATACAGGTTAGAGAATTTTTAATTTGTACTCTATGGAGATTCGAACCCAGGTCCGCGGGTAAATGGCACCCATCGCCTTGCCTGCCACGACAAAGCACACATCACCAAAAAATGATGCTACTTAATCAGTGTTATATGCACTCATGTGTAGCAGACACAATCGCATGACGACCTAGTAATTAATTCTCATCTATCAACACAGTCATTGCCTAGTGATAAAATGAATGCCCTCAATGGGTAAAGAAGGCACTGTTCCATTAGGTAATGGTTGTTTTTAGAAAATGCTAATTGTGACCTGGAGTCAAGCAGAGAACTATATTATCTTGGGACTGTGAGGACTTTACCAGTCGTACTCTAACATCTAGCACTTTAAGTTGTATTATGTTGTGACCAGTTTGGGCTCAATTTTATTTTTTTCAAATTATTAAATTCAAGTGATTATTTCCTCTAGAAATACAAAAGTGCTCTGATAAAAATTCTTGGATGAAGACATTCACTGGAATTTATACTGAATTCAAACCTGGAATAATATTTCTGATTCAACAAGAGACTGTCGACACATCAGCACTTCGTAGGCTTTAACAGACACGTCATCGCCTTCAGTTTTGGATCTCTTCGGGACTTGAACTGAGTTTTATTCAGGACTCTTTATTACCAGGACTTGTGCCTTTAATTCTTGGATTATTTTTGGATAATTTTTGGATTTAATTCGCAATACCTTAAGTTCTTTTTTCTCATTTTTCACTTTGTATTCCAGGGAAATAAATGATTTGTTAAATTTTACAAAGCTTGTTGTCTTCACTCTTTTCTGTTACTTATTTTAAAAGCATAGACTCGTAACAATATATATATGTCATTACGACACAATCCAAGACCTTGCTGATTTAAGCATACATATGTGCAAAGTCTGAAAAAAAATTGAATCCCAAATGTAGTTTTCAGTGTTTATAAACTCAGCCAATCAGATGCAAGATCAACTCATAAATATGCATGCATCTCACTCTTTATCAAATATGTAGATCTTGATGATATATGCATATATTCCAAATCCAACCAAAACTGAATAGAAAATCTGGCCTATTGACAGGTTACAAGGTCAGCCAATCAGATGAAAATTATCACACTAGGATGTATGTATCTCACTCATTAAAGACCTCTTCCAAGATCTTGATTGCATAAGCTTATATTTCAAGTTTTATCAAAATCAGATCAGAAATATGACTCTCAGAACAATACCAAGCTCAGCCAATCAAATACAGCATCACCTTATTAGTATGTATGGATCTCACTTGTTACTGAACTCATCTAAGACCTTAATGATATAGGCTAATCATTCAAGAGTTCATGAAAATGAGTTCAGAAATACAGCCTCCAGAGTGTTAGTCAATCAAATACATGATCATTTCATTTGTATTTGTTGATGTCACTCGATTTGTTTTTTTAATTTATCCAAGATCCTAATGATATAAGCCTATATTATAAGTCTGATCACAATCAGATTGTAAAAATATCTTTCAGTGTGGTAATCAGATACAAGATTACTTAATATAATACATACATTGATCTTATTCGTTACTCAACCCATCCAAGATCTTAATTATATAAGCCCATATATTACAAGGTGGTAAAAGGTTCAGGCAATCAAAGGAAAGATTATTTATTAATATGTGTGAATCTTGCTTATTACTGAAGCCTTCCAAGAATTTGATGATATAAGCATATATTCCAAATTGGATCAAAAGTGAATCAGAAATAAAGCTTCCGGTGTGGTAACAAGTTCAGCCAATCAGATGTAAGGCCACCTCATTTGTATGTGTGGATCTCACTTATCAATGAATTCATCCGAGTCTATAATGATATAAACATATACTCCATGTTTGATCAAAATCTGATTAGATATATGGCATTTAAATTTGTAACAACTCAGCCATCAAATGCAAGATTACCTGGTTATATGTGTGGATCTTGCTCATTATCAAACCCATACATAAACTCGATCATATAAGCCCAAATTACAAGTCTGATCAAAATCAGATTAGAAATGTGTCTTGCATTAGAGTACTTTGAGACTTTGCTGAGCTCTTGTCTGCAAAGTCTGATAATGAGACTTTGCCGAGTTCCTGCCCACAAAATTCTGATAATGTGACTACCAAGTTTCTGCTTATGAATTCTAATAACGAGACTGCCAAGTTCCTGCCCACAAATTATGATAATGCTCAGTTTCTGCTAACAAATTCTGATAATGAGATTTTGCTGAGTTCCTGCCCACAAATTCTGATCCCCAATTCTACACCAGTGCATATGGTGGATTACATATTTTCTCATTTATCATCTGGAAATAGTGCAGAAGAAAAGAAATGATCGTGTATCATCAGTACCAATATAGATCTAGAGCGACAGTATTTGCTAAATGTTTTACACAAAGTTAAGCTTATAACAAAATATTGGTTTAATCAAAGAATACCTTTTAAAGGTAGGCTAGCATACTTTTTCCTTTCCATATTAAAAAGGCAAGAAACTTTGCAGACATTCAAGACATCATGAGATCATTAGATACGTAATCTAAAATGTCAGTGAGTGCACGTATGTGGGATAAAAATGGTTTCTCACATGGGCAAACATGCATAGGGATGAGAAACAGGACCTTCCAAAACCTTAACATCACACCTTAGCGTTGCTGACATTAAAACAGAATGTGTCATTTCAGGATTTGTGAGAGACATGTCTGACCATTCACAGGTGAGAACGAGTCACTTCTAGAAATGTAATACACGTCTGACCATTCACAAGTGAGAATATGTCCCCTTTGAAAAACAATACACACTTCTGACTATTCACAGGTCAAATAAAAATGAAATTAAATTATTTTATTTATTTTTAATGATTGTGTAAATTGTGTCGCAGAGAAAACTGCATGTTGGTTTGCTGCCTATAATTGATTCTATGATCAATCTAAACACAAATCCTTCAGTTTCCTGATCTTTCAATAGAGATAATTGACCTGTCTGTGCATGACTACCACACACAAAGCACATCTTTTGGCTTCAGTCAAGTTCTAATAAAATCAATGGCGTGGTGTGAGATTCAAGTGAATTTTTTTCAACCCATTCAGGGTGCAGAATTGCAAGATATATGGAAATCTAGTTCTGTATTACATGCTAAATTGATTTCTCCAAGCATTATGACAGATTTTAGATGTTTAAAGAATAGATATTTATAAGAATAAACCTTCATCAGGAAAACAAGGTTTTTAAATATCACAGATTAAACTGAAAATCTTGTTTTCAACATAACAGCATAAATTACTTGCTTAAAATGTGTTCGCTGAGTGCATTATTTGTTAAACCTTGTTAAAGAATGATTTCCCAATCAAATATTTTTATACATTAATCTCAACAAAATACATATTTAATAAAGATCAAAAGACGATGCTTAAAGTAATGTGGAATTACGATTCTGTTCTTTTATATAGTGCAAGAAAGAAGTTTTTAAAACAAATGTAGGTAGGATTTCTCTTCTGGAGAATTAGCTTTACAAGATTTGTCAAATTTTGGATGATAACATTGGCATCATTTTCATTTAGGACCAACTACATATAGTGAAAACTATTCAAGAAAAAAATATGATTTTAATGAATGACAATTAGTGATCGCAAGATTTTCAAGATGATATGATGATGAAGATCTGATTAGCAATGACAAGATCTTCAAGACAGCCACCATAGTGGCCAGATTGTATGCTAGATTGGCATCATTTCTTTTGTTCCAACTGACATGAAAGGAAGTCTTTCTGTGAAAACCTCATGTAGCTATGGCACTTAGGAGAAATTGTTATAAAAAGATCTGACCACCATATTCAAAGTTTGGTCATGACTATTTTCATTTAGTATGAAGTACACATGGTCATTATCATTTTCATTTAGTATCTAACTCACATAGGTCTTTAGTGAAAACCCAAGATATTGATAGTCTTTATGGAGGTAATGTAGGCCACTGGCCCAAATTATGTAATGTATGTAACATTAACAAATATTAAGCACATGAATGAAATAAACATGATACACATAAAAATATAAAGAACTATATCATTATTTTTTATTATGGTTTACATTGCAAGATTCTTGGTGTCTCATTTCTATGTGCAAGATCTTTGAATACGATTTACATTTACTTCTACTTTGTAGGGCAGATACACAAATTTTAGCAAGCATGTGAAGGAGATAAGGAGAACAAAAAAAAGAAATACATAAACCACATAATGAGCTATGTCCTTATTATTCATCATTTGTTTGCATTACATGAGTCACAGAGTAGGTTTCTATGATTATGTGAATGTATTACAAATTTTATATTGAGTTCAATATATGTTTGTTTCTTCTTTGTAGTGCTGACAAAAATTTACACCGTGAAGAATTTACAGAAAGATATTTATGTAAATACAGCTTACGAAGCAGTTCATAAGCTATGCACCAGCAAAGTGATATTCCATTTCAATATCAATTTTACAAAACAGACATATTTTTTGTGGTATGGAGTGCAATCAGAATTACCTCTATTCACCTTAACATTCAGATAACTAAACTTGTAAGACACAATGGCTTTTCAATAATATCTAGATTGGTTCTCAGCTGAAGTCAAACTTAATTAATTTGTAGACTCTTAATCAATCCAATTCTTTCATTTTGCAATCCAGGTGTGTATGACAACATCAACACATCTTTACTTGAACAATTTCATAAGTATTAATTCATTTTATTGATTTCATAAGCCTATATCTTACAACCAGATGTGACCACTGTAGTTGCATATTAAAACAAATTCTTTAAAGTCTACTGTTGGACATTGTGAGTATTTCAAAAATTATTTTATTTGCTTCATAGTGTATGCTGATTTAAGACTGATTCTCCAAATTTCACCCATAGCAGAACTGTCTGTAGTAGATTATATTAAGTTTCAATATATATTTACAGTAGTGTGTATGTGCTCTCTCAATATCAAACACATTAGTAAAGCCACAAATTTCACCTCCACAAAACAGGCAGCATCTTAGTATAAAAAATTGTAAACATTATGTCTACTGATAATTTACCAAATTTAAGAACTTGCCTTTGACTGAGAATATGATCTCAGATGCTTGTTCAGACAGGACCTTTGGGCAAACATGACATGAAGAGAATACCAGCCCTAGATATTTGTAACATAAAGTCATTTTTAATTTGTGATTCCCAAAATACCAGTATTTTTGCTTCTGTAGGTACCATCCTTCTGGAAACCAACAACATTTGTTGTGTCCAAATTAACCTTTAATCCACATTCATCACAATAAGATTCAAGATGATTAACTCAATGCTGCATCTCAATTGGTGTTTCAACAAATACGACTAAATCGTCTGCAAACTGCAAAACAGTTTGAATATGTCATTTATGTCAACACCATAGCTATCAATGGACAATACAATTTGAAAGCCGTATAGAAATAGAGACAAAAAGAAATGGTGAACAGAATGCAGCTTTGATGTGCACAAAAAGTACAATCAAAGGCATCTGTCTGTCTGTCCTTTGGTCAAGACAAGCCTTTATATTCATATAAGCTGTGTTAATAATATTTATCATTTTACTACTTAATTTCAGACTATTAAATTTATGCCATAAAGCATATCTGTTTATTCTATCAAATGGCATTTCGAAATCTATGAATGTACAATGGAATCTGCCATTGCATTTATCAAGACATTTTTCCATTCGAGTGTGTCATAAACAAGTAGTTATCTATAACATTGTATTTTATCTAAAACTTGTTTGTCACCAATTAATTTTTTTTTCAGACCATTCTGCAGTCCTCTTATTCAGGATTGATGTGAAGACCTTGCTTAATATGGATAGCAAAACTAATCCCTCTATAATTATTTGGGCCATCTTGGACACTTTTTATGCAATGCTATAATTATTGCTGTACACCAATCCTTAGTGAATCAAGAGGCTTGAAACACTGCATTAAACAGATGAGTCAACAGAACTGCATGATGACATTAAACAGATGAATCAACAGAACTGCATGATAACATTAAACAGATGAATCAACAGAACTGCATGATAACATTAAATAGATGAGTCAACAGAACTGCATGATAACATTAAACAGATGAGTCAACAGAATCGCATGATAACATTCGGCTGCTTTAACCAACTTAGAAGCTAGACCATCAATACATTCTGCTTTCCCAAAATTACATTTTCAAGATGGCTAACATGGTGGCCAGACTGTGTCAGATTCATACAGTTTTCATTAAGGACCATGTGAAAATTTCGTGTTGATATAACCATGCATTCAAGCTGAGTGGTTCTAAGATTTTCAAGATAGCTACAGTTGTGGCTCTGTGGTGGCCATACTGAATGTCAGTCTGGCACCATTTTCATTTAGGACCAACTAGACATCATAAGAAGTCTTTTCTATGAAAACACCACGTCAGTATGACTATCTGTTCTGGACTAGTGGTGGCAACAATGAGATTTTCAAGATGGATGCCACTGTAGCCATATTGGATGTCTCAGGGGTACCATATTCATTTAGGATCAGCTAGACCTTGGGATGAACACCCTTGTAAAGTTTCATGGCAATCCTCCTAATAGTTTATTAGAAGAAGCGATAACAAGCTTGTACAAATGGACAATATACTAAAGAACACTGGACAAGCTCTATTAGGATTCAGTGAAGTCAGGCATATGCTAATGAAAACACAGAAAATAAAATGCATAGTTTCTTAGCCATAATCAAAAATTTAAACTTTAACCTGCTGTCTACACAAAGCAAACCTAAAATGCAATCTTTAACCTAAAACATTTTCCCATACATTCCCAAAAATAAATCAGTAAAATTAGATAAAAATAGTACATTATTTAAAACACAAAAGTGAAATTTAATATAAGCCATAATCAAAACCTCAAACACAAACTCTTCTTTCTACATTTGCTGACACAGATGTCAAGGACAATGAAGTCATAGTACAGGCATTCCTGTACATTGTATAGCAAATCTGTAGAATTAGTTTAAAAAAAAAAAAACTATTCAGTAAGGTCAGTTGCAAGCTATGTAACACACTCAAGTGGAATTTTAAATGCAGAGTTCCTTCCTACAAGCAATCAACAAAAACATAACAAAAACTTCAACTTCTTGACAACACTGAGGAAACCTTAAATACAAAGAATAATTTTCCCCCATAAATGGTAAATAATCAGTAAAATTGGGTAAAATAATATTGAATAAAGTTGGGGAAATCCTATTTAAGTCAAGCAAATGGGCAAATGCTATTTAAGTCAGGCAAATGCTATTTGTCAGGCAAATGGTTTTTAACTCAGGCAAATGGGTAAATGCTATATGTCAAGCAACTGCTATTTAAGTCAGGCAAAATGGGCAAATGCTACTTAAGTCAGGCAAATTCTGTTTAAGTCAGGCAAATGCTATTTATGTCAGGCATATGGGTAAATGCTATATGTCAAGCAACTGCTATTTAAGTCAGGCAAAATGGGCAAATGCTATTTAAGTCAGGCAAATGCTATTTATGTCAGGCAAATGGGTAAATGCTATATCTCACGCAACTGCTATTTAAGTCAGGCAAAATGGACAAATACTATTTACATCAGGCAAATGCTATTTAAGCAAGGCAAATGCTTTAAAATGCAGCAGCCACATTTAAATACATATATAGTTCCTTCATATGAGCTCCAAGATTGATTAGTTCCTTTCATTAATTTATTTACTATTTCAAAATTAAGTCAATATTATTATCCAGTTGCCTAAACAGAGCAAAGCTTTAAGCACAAGCTCTAACATCAAACCTATCTGTATACATTGCAAAAATTCCAGTAAAATTGATTTTACAAAAGTATGAATAAGTTCTGTGTGCAATTTAAATTCAGAGTATTTCCTATAAGCAGCAAAAAAAAATTTATAAAGCAAACTGTAACTTGCTGTCCACAATGGAGCAAACCTTAAATGCAAACTTTATCCACAAACTCTTCCTCATAAATTGTCAAAAAAATATTAATAAATTGGATTAAAATTAAAAAGTATTAAATAATGTCAAAAACATGCTAATTAACACATATCAGTTAAGTTTAAATGCAGTTAAATTTAAATTACAGAATATTGGGTGTCTCAACTTTTGTCTTCAGGGTCAGAAGGTGTGTCTTTGACAGCATTAAATTAATTTCACAGGAGCTTGCTAAATGTTTGAGTTAACATCATTCAATTGGCTGGAAATTTCCAGCTGATCAAATCCTATTACAGTAGTGTCATCATCATGATCATCTTCAGCAGCAGCACAATATAAGTGATGGCAAAACCCCCCATACATAGCTCAGCATGTGGAGTGGAAACTCAGGCAGCCACTAATATGATTTATTTGCTTGGCAATTTATTTAGATAGTGAGAGCTGGTAGATCAATATCCTAAACTGCCTAATCCACAGTGGTATGTTTAGCTGTCTTGTTACTCCACAGTTTTTGACAAACACATCCATTTTTTTAAAACCTGGGAGAAATACTATATTCACTCTATATACAATGTATCTTCACCCACTTTCATAAATTATACTTGAAACCATCCACAAACTCATCCTCAAATGTGAGATTTTGCTCAGATGTGAAATTTGCTGAAGTGGATTTCAGGGTATTAAACTCATATGGTACAGCATCAGACTCATAATCCATAGACCATGGGTTCAATACCTGCCATGGCCAGCCTGGGTTGACTGCCGCAGTGTGTATTTGGGAAAGACACTTTACTCTCATTTCCTCTGCATGATATTGCCAGTAAAGTGTTAAAGTGTCATTAAAACCAAGCCGAAAATACAAAAACAAACAAAAATATCATAAAACCTGCCAAACAGTTTAAATAGGTTCTCAGCTGAGAATTAGGTCAACATCTATTTTTCATGACATAAGAGCTGTTCATTTGTCTGCTTCCCTGCAATTATTATTTTACAAACCGTGTAACTTGGCAAATTCTTCTATAAGCAGTAATTACATTTATCTTTCAAGAAGAGACATAGTTTATGCAATTTGGTGAGCTTATACATTTTAGCCATGAAAAGTCTATGCTGTAACTGCCATCTTCCCAGAAATTTGCCAACAGAAAAAAAATTGTTTCGAATAGCATATCAAAATAAGAAGAATGTAAGAAATAAAAGAACACTTAAATTTCATGAATTTTAGGAGTGTCTCTTTAGAAGCAGAATAGGAGGGAAGATGAGGAAGAGGAAAAGAAAGAGGAAAAGAAAATGAAAACTGTACTTGAGACGAAGACAGAACATATGTAGAAACTGTACTAAAAAAGGAAGCAATAGGGCTGGGTTGCTTGTAGCTCTAAATGTTTAATTATTGAGAAATTATAATTCTGTGCCATTAAATTTCATTGGTTTTCATTTCAAGAAGAGGACGTTTATGTCTTTTAAGTGAAATATAAGGTAGTTTATGAGGTCCCAAATTTTATTTTTTCGTACTTTTTAATTCAAGTTTTTTTCTCTTCCTGTAAGGAAAATGTTTTACAGCCAATCATCACACATGAAGGTGTCATCTTTATATAGTGTACCAGTACCCTCTCATAGGAAAGTGAAGGACATTACAATGCATGTTTGCTGCTAGTAATAATTGTGGCAATCATCTTAGCAGGAGTTATAGAAATTACAGCTGTTAGATGATACAGTAATGTGAGATGTAGTAGCAGTCAAGGTTAATGATGGTGTTATTGTAATTGCTGTTGCTGCTGTTGTAATATTATAGGTATTTTGGACATAAAAGAAAAAATTTAAGTTCAATAAATGGAACTTTTCCTCCTTTATCCACTGGGCAACAATATAAAGGACATTTTGTTTAAAAAGAATATTAATTATAATAGCAATTTTAGTTGTTATTTAAAGACAATATATTAAAATGCCACTTAGCTACTTTTCTTCAACCTCCACCTCTCAGCAATAACACATGCAAGATAATGTTAAGTAGTTTAGAAAAGCTTCTATGCTACTACTACCACCACTACCACTGGTAGTACTATATGTACCACCACCAACACCATCAACTCTTACTACTAACACTATTACTAACTAAAACTGGTACTGCAATGTATACCACCACCAACAACCTCCACCTTAGGATGATAAAAAGTAGATAATGATGTAGTATTGTTATTTTTTGTAATTTTCGTCAAAACCAAATACAAAAACAGACTGAGAAAAGATCAGAATAATATTTTGTGAACAGTGTGAAAGCCTTAAGATGGCAAACAGTTCAGTGCAAAAAGTATCAGTGAACCATAAAGTGCTCTAAAGAACTTTAAGAACAGTGAATAACATTTAAGAACAGATTAACTGCTGAGTGGAATTTTTTTAAAACTATTATGCAATAAAAAAATTTAATTATCGCAGTCATTTAATTAAATATCTTAATTTTTTTTTTAGTGTTGTCTTTATGTTCTTCATAAGTAGCATTCCAACCATCCATTCATCCATTGTGTACCAGAATAATGCCTTGAAACTTAACACACATTCATCCAACATAAGACAGACAACAGACCATCTCATACGCTTGTGTGGTCTATGTCCAGTAAAGTTATGTTAAAAGGCCATTTGCTTAGGAAAAGTCTTGACTGTAATGATACTGATAACAAGTCTTGACCGTAATTATATTCAGTACTAGTCCCTTACTCAGGGTTGGCGCTGGCTTTAAAAAAGTTGTCGCCAAAAAATCACTAACCTCAATATTTTGTTGCCAATTTTCATAATACAGTACGATCTGTTTATTTTAACACCCTTGGGACCAAGGTAATATTGTTGACGTAAGTGGATGTTTGGGGGGGGGGGCTGAAAAAAAATTGAAATTTCGCATACAAGTGAAATTTTTTAGGTGACCTGTTGGCAGTGACTAGGATTTACACACAGAGAAAATAAATGGAAATTTTGATTTAACGAAGACAACTAGTCTGAAATACACTTGTATATTGACAAGTTATATTTGTGTAGTACACTCCAAAATGTGTTGAATAATGTATATGTATATGAAAAATCTATGAATTTGAGTATTAGATCACATGCTAGAATATTCAATTATCAGTCAAATCCCATTAGAAAATACAACTAAGACCTATGTATAAAAAAATGGAAGTCCTCGTTTCATCTAGATCCCATTATCAACAAACACATTTCATGAAACAATTCACACTGATATTCATTATCCTAGTAGTGTGTGGCTGTATAGTTGTTTATAAGCTACATGTAAATGTACTTAAATTGGACATGAGTTTGGTCAGCTAGGGACAACTACCTTGATGCTGAGGCTACCAAGGGGATTCATAAGGAAATGAAAAAACTTGAACAAATTAAAAACTTTAGCAAACATTCTTGCGAGATGTCCCACCTTCATTTAATTTGACAGCAAGATATCTATTGTTTCAAAATATTGGAACAATGATTTGGCTTTTACACCGCCATTGGTAGCGATTGTATGAATAAACTTTTTGTTGCAAACAGGAAACTTTCACGGCACAATAAATGTTCCAATCACTATGAAAAATGAAAAAATGCTTTTATTTAAGTCTGTTGCAGACTTCCTTTGATCAAAGGTCTTCGGCTTGCTTTGATGAAGGTACATGTGTTGAAGGTGCCACTAAAGGCCCTCTTTGCAGGACCAAATAAATGCCTGTTTGTTATTGCTGCGGCAACATCAAATGATTGTAGAACATAGAGATATAATTTATTTTTTCCATTTGGTTAGTATACATACAGAACGATCGGTGATTCAAAGGTAATCAGTTTTCTCAGCAGCTTCAGCGAAACTTCTTTTTTCTGGTACATTTTTCGGAAAGAAAAAACTATTGCCATGTCTTTTAGAATGTAGTCGTTCCCATTCCAGTCTTCAGAGGTGGTCGATTGAACCTAGTCAGGTAGCACGAATATTTTGGTTATATTAGGGCATACAGTACTAAGGCCAGACATCGGCATAAGCAGATTATGATATAACAACGGTGTGTTGGGGTGGTTTGTCAATATAACAAATGGTTTGTTTATGTAACAACAGATTCCAGTGCAATTTTATATCCAAGTTTGCAGCTTCCTGTCATGGTGCCTTTGAATTTCTCCACTCCAAACCCAAGACTGTATGTACAATTGTTAAGAACCAAAAATGTTGTCACCAAAAAAAATTGCTAGATACTGGTAGTATATTTTGTCGCTAATAAGGGAAAAAAAATCACAATTTGCGACATTGGCAAAGCCCAGCGCGATCCCTGCTTACCAGTCTTGACTGTAATTATATTCAGTACTAGTCCCTTACCAGTCTTGACTCTAATTATATTCACTTCTAGTCCCTTACCAGTCTTGACTGCAATTATATTCTGTATTAGTCCCGTACCAGTCTTGACTGTAATTACATTCAGTACTAACCCCTTACCAGTCTTGATTGTAATTATATTCAGTACTAGTCCCTTACCAGATATCCTAAAAGGTCTTATTGTCTTAAACCCATTTAACTCCAATATTTTCTTCCTTAAAAGTTATTTTTGTTGGAAGTATGAAGTAGAATATCTGTAGTGCCTGACCTTGGACAGTTTACAAACATCAAGACATGAGAAGACATTCAAGGTCCAATCAATACCATCTTTAACAGCCTCATTAGGACCAAAACCCACTTGATTATCAGACTGGCATCAACTTAATTGCTTCAACAGCCTTGTCAGGACCAAAAACCACTTGAATATCAGATTGCCTCTTTTAAGGGTAATATTCAACACTGCAAATATCATGAATACAATTCCAAAACAATTTGTACGTATTACACATCCTTGCCGTTGTGTGTGATTTAGTCTAGACAACAGGATTTTAGCACTGGATCTCTGACTTTTTTTATTCACAATGGTTGGTCATATCAGAGCATAAGTATTTACAAAAAACAACACATCTGATTCAAAATGGACATCTCTGGGTATATGTATATAAGCAACATATCTAATTCACAATGGATATCCCTAGGTATATGTATTTATTAAAGCAATATAACCAAGTGAAAGATCATTCAATAGTACACGTTTTATATCCAAATACTGTGAATTTCCTTTCTTTCATCAGTTACATAATTCTCACTGTCTCCATTTACAATGACATTTAGATCTGTATGCAGATATTAGAATTTTTTAATTGCCTTCATGCCACATGACTTATCCACCAAAGCATACACTCTATGAACTGCAGGGTCACAATTTTACAACATGAACAGCAAATAATAATAATAATAATAATAATAATAATAATAATAATAATGTTTTTATATAACAAAGAATGAATATTGAATTTAATGGTGATGGGACTTTCCATTTGAACTGTCTTTATTTTCCAAACAATTGTAACTTCAGGCCAAGAGCCTAAGCATTTATTAAACATTAATATTAATAACAGCAACAAGAAAAATAATAATAATAATAATAATAATAATAATAATAGCATATTGCATGTTGTCACTTCTTGACATATTGCATACTTTTAACTATTCATATCTTGTATGTTATCCACTGTTGACATTCTATTTTTTTCAGCTGTCGACATGTATTTTTTCAGCTGTTGACATATCACTTGTCAGCTGTTGATTGTTAACATATTGCTTAGTTGTGTGTGTGTGTGTCTGTGTGTGTGTGTGTGTGTGTGTGTGATTTGGATTTTTAACATAGCTTTAAAAAAATTTCAGTCATATTGCTAAAATGTCTGCAGTGTGACAGCTTATAGCAATGTCTAGCACTGGGGCATCATGCTACAGACATGTAGCATCATGTCCAACCCAGTCACATTATCCTGACACCAGGCCAACCAGTCCTAACATTAACCTCTTTATGCTGAACACCAAGCAAGGTAGCTGTTAGCTGTATGTTAGTTGTGCATATGCTTAGTTGTATGTTGTCAGTTGCTGACACTGCCTAATTTAATGAGTCAAAGTTTGCAAAGTTGTCAGCTTCTGACATACTGCCTAACTAGTCATAGTATTTTGCATGTTGTCAGTGTTGACATACTGCTTAGTTGTATGTTGTCAATTGCTGACATTGTCTAATTCAATGAGTCATAGTTTGCAAAGCTGTCAGCTGCTGTCATACTGCCTAACTTGTTGCAATATTCTGCATGTTGTCAGTGTTGACATATTGCTTAGTTTTAACTAGTCATAATATTTTGTATGTTGTCAGCTGCAGATATTATATGGTGTCAGCTGTTGACATGTTACATGTTGTTAGCTGATGACATATTGCTTAGTTGAGTAATGATATTTTGTGATTCTATTATATAACATTAACAAGCAACACAATGATGTTGATAAAAGTAGATATTATGTATTGAAATTTTTCATGCTGATGGGCTGTAATAATATAAATGTTGACACTAATACAACAATAATGAATTACCTTCTGTTAACAGGTACATGTATAATGTAGATTCAACATCAGGACACTTCCACTTCTACTCAACATCAGATCAGATCTGCAACAAAATACAGATAAATTTGTTATGAACATTAAATTATGCTTGTGTAATTAAGCAAAAACTAATATGGTCATGATTACAGTAGCATTTTCAAATGTTCTATGATGTTAATTTGACAGTAAATGTTAATAATTTGATTAAATCTACATAAAATTTTTATCATATGACACAAATGATTCCTATCAAAATTCAAAAGACATGTTATGGATAAAAAGGGGATTCTACATTTCCATGGTTTTCACTTAATTGTTCTCCAATTCTACACCACAAACCTTTTTATATGGTTTGCTGTTATGTGCAGAATGCATGATTATGCAACGCATTACCATCCAGTGTCTGTTAGATATAAAAATGTTACTACAACCACAGTCTATTCTAGAAATGTGGAATTCCCCTCCAATTATCGGTTTTAGAATAGACGCTGCATTAGTGTTCTTAACCCTTCTTCACACATATATTTCCTTAATTACTCCATTATTTTTCAATCATCTATGTGATTTTATGCTCAAAATGGCACTGATGCATACTCGATTAGAAACAAGAAAATGCTTTTTCCCTCTGAAATGATAAAGTATGCAATTTTTCCTACCATAATAACACACAACAAGACAAAGTTGAATGCAATCATCAGCAACAATGACTTTTAACCATAGTTTGATAAAGCATGCAAATCCTTCATCAAAAATGCGTTATTAAGTCAACATAGCCATGATATAAACGTGGTCATCAGATGAGAATAGTGGAAAGAGGTATGGGGGGGGGGGCGGTTTACATAATGTTCAGTTCTGAAGAAAACAATTGTACTAAATAATTCTTTGATCATATTAACCTATTTACCAAGTTTTTATTAAAATGAAGTTAGAAATAGCATTTCTCAAGTGGTAAGAAGTTAAGCCAATCAGATAAAGGATAACTTCATTTACACCTCATAATACAACTCATTGGATTTCCTAATTATGAAATCCTATTTACCAAGTTTGATCAAAATCTTTTCAGAACTCAGGTTCCTCAAATGCTGAAAAGCTCACCCAATCAGATACATGATCACCTCATTAATATATATGGATTAGACCATAATTGTATTTATTGAAGATCACATTTAACAAAACCTAGAATCAGAAATACAGCCCCAAGGGAAGTAATAAGATCAAGATGGAATGAGGGGTAAGTGAAAAGTTCTGAAGATTTTGTTATGACTTTTTTATTTCTTTGAACCTGTTAATAAATTTAACGCTTATGGATAGACAAAAGATCATTCTATAAAATAATCTGCAGCTGCACATGCAGCCTGCCAGACACCTGCAGATAATATGCATTTTGACACAACAGGTAAATGAGAGTAACCTAAAAATATCATCAGACAACAATTCAGCAACTGAGTAAACAGCATACTGTAAAATCCATATGCTCTAAAGGTTCTCCCATTCTGATATCAGTGCTGACTTTGATAAATATTATGGATCTAATTCTCTGTCATATCCTACAATTTTTAATTGATTTAATTATTTTAAAGAAAGTTGTGAATTCATGGAAAATGACCCACACTGTGGTCTACAAATGGTGAATGTGAAGTGATAGATATTTCTATTATCACAGATATTACTTCATCATTGTTTTTAATATAGTGAAAAAATACTTAAAGCTCAGAAACTTTTGGGCAATATGGGTCCCACATTTATTGACAACTGATCAATAAAAAACCAAATTGCAAAACAGATAACTCACACAATATGAAAAAAATGTCCCGAGATATCAGAATGAGATTTTGACAGGCTATGAAACAAATTTACTTTTTTGATCCTGACCTGAGAGAAAATAATATTGTTTAGATCAGAAAACAATAAACACAGATCACAAATCACTGGACTGTCAAGCATTTTATGAGCATTATTGCTATCTAGGTACCAATGCCTGATTCTGCTAGGGTCACTGGAAATATTAATACCTACAAAGTGTTGTCGAAAGTTGTTTGACACTACTAAACTACCCATCTGCACACTGATACTCGAGGAATCGATATACTCCATGACAATAAACTGGTGCATTAATCCACCACAACAGACTTCCTGTCGAAGCATGGCACTCAAAACTCGGTCACATCCTCTGTACAACCATTTTTCAAACTTGGTCACATCTTCAGAACAGCAATTTTTTAAACTCGGTCACTTCCTCCGTACAGCCATTTTTCAAACTTGGTCACATCCTCTGTACAGCAATTTCACATCCTCCGTACAATGATTTTTTAAACTTGGTCACATCTTCTGTACAGCCATTTTTCAAACTTGGTCAGATCCTCTGTATAGCCATCTGACTGAACAATCCTGTTATCAAAGATTCACTGAGGGGCAGGTGATTGTGAAAGCCACAATGCAGTTGATTTAACCATACACAAAAAAAAGAAAAGAATACAAAATGGATTTTAATAATTGGATAATCAGACTGTGAGTGTGTAGAGGTGCATGGGGAGTACTTGGGATGCACTGACATAATGTTCAGTAACAAAGAAGCTCATTGTACAGTGCACTAATATTCAGAACTTTCTAAATGTCCATCATTTAGTCATGTATTCCAGGTGTGAACAAAGTTGGATATATTATCCTGAATGGTAACAAGTTCGACCAATCAGATACATGACAACCTCATCAGAACTTATGGCTATTGATTTTAATTGTTTGGAGATATCTTCTATATTTTTCAATAAGACTGTCGCCTTCTCATACATGGTAATGAGCCTGTATCACAATGACTTAAACAGTAAACTGGCACATTTGACATCTGCCATGTATATGGTACTGGTGTTGTCAAAAGAAATGGAAGACTATCTTAAATGGATGATTTTATTCATATATTTTAGCCTTCCAGGAAGATTTCATTCCAAAACGTCAAATAAAACTCATAAAACTGCAGACTTATGATGAACTGGGTAAAAACTTGAAAAATTGTTCTGACACTAAAATTAATAAATCACAGTAATGAAAAGCAGAGAAGGCAATATCACTTAAGGCTTGATTGTTTTGCTTTTAACTAACAAGACACATTAAATCACCAAAGTTTGGGACCTTGGACTAAAATGTTAGCAATTTTTAAGTCATTATATATTGGATCAAAACTAATGACCAAGTCAAGGTACAACTAATATATGAACTCTTTATAATTATGTCTAAAGCTTCTTAAGTTAGGAACATAGACATCAACTGATTTTTTTCCTACATTCATACAAGTTGGGAAATGGTTGGGAAATCAAGGGTGCCTCGAGACTGAGGTTTACTGGAAAATCATCATATATGTGTGGTTTAAGTATGGTACATACATAACAAAATGATGCTTATTATATTTAGTTTTTTTTCTTTTTGGTAATGATTTATATAGATTCTTATTGGTATATATATATATATATATATATATATATATATATATATATATATATATATATATATATATATATGACATACATATATACATACATATATGTATATTTGTGTATGTGTACATACATACTGTTATGTCTATTTAATTTGTATTGTTTGTTGGCTTTTCTCTATGATTATTGACTGTATGTTATATATAACTGTATTTTCTAACTGACCCCAGTCCAAAATCAAGTTAATGGTCTACCTGACTAGTTACATTGATTTTAAAAACAGCATAATGCCCAGCTAATATTTATCTTCTATGATTAAAAATTAAATATTCAGATCATTATTATTGGCGGTAAACATGTTTATTTGAATTTTAGTCTAGGACATTAGTTTCCTAAATTTGCTGACAACTTTGAAAAAATAAATGTACTTACATCCAGGCTGTAATTATTGTATCTTAGTTTTCTGTATCAATGTTGTTGACTTTAACAAAATACCCATTCCTACCTTAACATCAGATGTGGAATCAGTCTTATTGTTGTGTTCAGTTTTTAATTTGGGTGGATTTCTTTATTTAAATTATTCACTGGAATTACAAAGTGCTCAATAATTATTCTTGGACTAAATCATTAATTTGAATTATGTGAATTCAGTCAAGGACATTTTGGATTATATTACTGTAATACACCAAAAGACTGGTAACACATCACCACATTCCAGGCCTTTCGCACATTAGTACATTCAAGACTACATGCTCATCAACACATTCAATATTGGAATTTATTTGGAACACCACTGGAATTCAATTGGAACTTCATACATTTAGGACTAGTTGGGATTTAGTGCACAATACTGTAAGAGCTTTTTAAATTTTCACTTTGTATTCTAGGGAAATAAATCAATTTAGATAATAAGCCATTAGTACATAAAAATATATCTGCATATCATTGTACCTAACAATCAACCTATCTTTTATATAGCTAATATCTGGCAATCCATTAACATTATACTTTGGAAGTCTAGGAATCTAATGAGATATATGGTTACAATGGATGTTTAGGAATCTAATGGGATCTATGGTTACTATGGAAGCCTAGGAATCTAATGGGATATACAGTTACTATAGAAGTCCTGAAAGTCTAATAGGATATACAGTTACTGTGCAAGTCTAGGTATCTAATGGGATATACAGTTACTGTGCAAGTCTAGGTATCTAATGGGATATACAGTGCTATTCACTTCCATTACAAATATCTATATTTTACTCTTACTTTTTTTCCTTAAATCCATACATGTATGCTTTATCTTGATACATAAATCTATACAAAACAAGAGCCTATGATGGGACTAGTTCTCTACTGGAAAAAAAGAATTTCCAGGAATCCAAGATAAGAACATTATCTGATATCCTTTTCTTCTTTATAACTGCTGAGCATGGATATTACTTCTGATGTTTTTGACACACTTTGCCATAAAACACCAAACAAACAATATACAACAATAACAAAAAATATTTTCTTGCTTGCCAGAGTTAACAAGTTCACAAGATACCTGAAAGTGCAGTACAAAATTCTTTGTCATGGTTTTGACCTTAAACATGATATAATGGATAGAAATTGTATAATAATAATAATGACGACTTTTTTAAAGAGGGTGACACAATTAGTTGCATGGAACTAATCCTCCTTGTGGCCCTTTATTATATGCATATATACATTCAGAACACACACACACACACACACACACACACACACACACACACACACACACACACACACACACACAGAACAATCACACACACACACACAGACACACACACACACACACGCACACCATTGATTATAAGCTATATTTATAGATGGACATAATAAACAGAAAATTTAAATGAACATGCTCCATCTAGGTACATTGTGTATATACAGTACAAAAGTAGTGAGACAACAAAATGGAAGGTTAGTGAATTTATACTTTAAGTTGTAATGTATTTGTCAAATCGAACAGGATCCACTTTTCATCCAGAATTCATTCCCTGATGAAGTTTTGTTATAAGGTCAAAAGCTATGGGGTCATAACCTATTATGCTACAGAAAGGTATTTATTCTTAGTATCAGTGAAGTAAATTGGTTCAGATGCCAGTATAACAAGATTATGACTATATTGGATTAATGCCATTTTTCATTTAGGACCAATGAGTCATTAAACAAGACCTTTTGATGAAAACTCCATGTTGATGTGGCTATCCATTCAAAAGTAGCAATAACAAGAGTTCAAGATGGCTATAATGGTGGCCATATAGATGTCCGTTTGATGCTGTCATCATTTAAGAACAACTATACTTCATAAAAAGTCTTTTAGTGAAAACTGTATTTTAATATCATCAACCATTAAGAAGGAGTAGTGACAACAAGATTTCAAGATGGCCACTGTGCCGGCCATACTGGTTGCAAAAGCAATGTCACTTTCTAATTCTGAATGAACTAGATACCATTAGGAGACTTTTGTTAAAATCCCTATGTTGATGTGACTAACCATTCAGGAGAATTAGTAACAAGATTTTCAAAGTGTTAATTGTGGCACCCATATTTCAGGTCAGATCTGTGCCATTTTCATTCAGAACCAATTAAAGAGCATAGTCTTCTAGGGAAAACCCCATTTCAAGATGACTTTCCAATCAGAAGGAGAAGCAATATGAAGATTTTCAAGATGGCTGCTATGGTGGCAATACTGGATGTCAGACTGGCACTATTTTCATTTAGTACTGGCTAAGTATCATAATGAATTCTGATGAAAACCCCATGTTGATGCAACTTTCCATTTCGGAGGAGCAGTAACAAGATTTAGAGACTGTGGATGTGGTGGATATACTTGAATATCCAATCTGCAGTGCTTTTATTTAAGACCAACCTGACATCATAAAAAGTCTTCCCATGAAAACTCCATAATGATATGACTTTCTGTTCAGGAGAAGCTGTAACAAGATTTTCATTGTGGATTGCATGGTGGCAATTCTGGATTTCAGATAAACACCCTTTCCATTTAGACTCAACAAGACACCATAAAAGTCTTTAACTGAAAATCCCAAGTTGATAAGACCATCCAGTTGGAAAAAGTAGCATGAAGATTTTCAGGAAGGCCAACATCAAAGAATTGGGTTGTTCCTCTTTACCAGTGCAAATTAGCCTAATGGGCTCTCCCACTGCAGTCTTCAAAGGATTTAATATTGCTTTACTCTAGCTATCCTCAAGCAATTAAGTGGTCTGTAAAATGGTGGTTGCTTTTGTGTGACCACCTTACCTTTTAATTGCCTCTAGGATAATCATCTGTCTAAACTACCCCAATGCAGTTTACATGGGCTGTAAGATGGATTATTTATTTTTTATAGAGTACATGCGAGGGTCAAGCATAGCAGCAGTAAAATAAATTTCTCTCTTTTTTGGGTCAATTTTCTCTAAGACTATTGAAAATCATGATTTTCAAAATATCTCCATTTCAGGGGTTTGTGAGTAAGAGATTGTGATTTCTGCAAGATATATTGTATTATAGCTAGCATGTAATAAATCTAAAAACATTGCAGGAGCAAAGTGATTTTGGGACATGTGCATCTTCAGGTGATGACCATATTTACAAAAGCAATTTATCATAAAATCTGAGACTAGTTGCACTAACAAGCATTTGTCATTCACTGTATTACCAACAAAAGGACAAAACTCCAATAAGAAGAAGGCCAGGGTTTGCATGTCAAGCCCATGATCTAAGCATTGTTGTACAATGTGCGACTTGACTAGGTCAAAGATTAAGTGAGCATGTTGCCAAATGAAATGTCTTAGCTTTATAATGGTTCATGCAATGTATGAACAAAATCCATCAAGGGCTACAGGAAATGGAAGCAAAATAAATCTTTTTATCAAAACCTTATCACAAATTTTTTATTACTCTGTCCTAGATCTTAAGATAAAAGGTGATAAAATAAATATTACCTTCATAATCATTCATTCCATGTATGAAGAAAATCCATCAAGGGGTTTAGAAACTATAAGTGAAAAAACTGTAATTTAAACCCTAATGTTTCTATATCTATGACCTTGGCTTTAAGGTCAAAGGGGCAAGACTGCATCTCACCATATGAAATATCTTAGTTTCATAATGGTTTATTCCAAGTACAGTATGAAGAAAGTTCATGGAGGCATTTAGAAAATATCAGCAAATAAAAACAGGTAAGCAAAACAGTAGTACATATTTCTTATATGATTATTTTCTGAAGAGTAAATGCCATGATGTGTTTCCCTCTAACGTGTGTGCCACCAAAATTGTAGGAGCAAAGTATTGGTTCATATGCACATCATCTTGTAATGCACATAATATTTATCAGTTTCAAGATATGGTGATCCATTGAAAAATGCAGGACTAGTTGCACTAATGAGATTGTGTCACACACTGCTACCATACAAAAAGGCCAATAACTACTCTCACTGTTACAATATATTAAGACCAATAACTACACACAATACTACAATACAAAATGGCCAATAACTGCACACACTGCTACAATACAAAATGACCAATAACTATACACACTGCTACAATACAAAATGACCAACAATTATACACATTGCTACAATAATGTCATAGCGCAAAATTTTGTAGTATAAATTTCATAGTACATTCTTTCATAGTGCATCTTGCTGAGGTCAGTGTGATGTAAAAATATGGTTTGATGTATTGGTTATGATCACCATAGCTTGGGGCATGAACTGAGTTTTATTTACGGGCTCGTTCCACACCTGACTGCACAGTGGGAAAGAGAGCGCAGTCTAAAATGAAGATTTGATGACCAGAGAGGGTAAAGAGAGAGAGAGAGAGAGAGAGAGAGGGAAACATACTGAAACATTGACCGAAAACAAGCAGTGATTTGGGAAAGACTGGAAGTACCAGGTGATGCTGGCAATCTGAGTTCGATATGTCACTCAATCACATGATGAAATCTGTTCTATCAGTAATAGAATGGCTAAATGAATTCATATAATTAAGTAACCCTACTTCTGAAAGAAAGCAAATCATGCAAGTGTCATTTCTGTTTATGCAATTGATTAAATTGTTGGATTTTAAATACAGGGGCTCATGTTATTCTATTCTATATCTCTGCTTAGTTCTCTGGTATTCCATCCCTTAATTTCATCCTTATTAATTACTCAATCTGGGGAATTAACACAATGATCAGATCATCTCCTAGACAATGATAACTAAAAACCTTAAGGATTGGGGAAAATCACACATCCTCCACCAACACCCCACCACAAATACCAAAGAGCCAATAACTACACACATTGCTACAATACAAGGCCAACATCTACACATACTGCTTCAATACAAAAGGCCCATAACTACTCACATTGCTACAATACAAAAAGGCCAATACCTACATACACTGCTACAATACAAAAGGGCCAATAATTGCACACACTGCTACAAAAGGACCAATAACGACACACTGCTACAATACAAAAGCCCAATAACTACACACACTGCTACAATACAAATGGGTCAATAACTGGACACACTACTATAATACCAAAGGGTCAATAACTACATACACTGCTACAATACAAAAAGGGCCAATAACTACACACACTGCTACATTACAAATGGGCCAATAACTACACACACTGCTATAATACCAAAGGGTCAATAACTACACACTCTGCTACAAAACAAAAAGGGCCAATAACTACACACACTGCTACATTACAAATGGGCCAATAACTACACAAGCTGCTAAAAAGATAAAAGGAAAAAATTTACACTGCTACGATACAAAAGGGCGAATAAATACACACACAACCACAATACAAAAGAGTCAATAATTACAGCCAATGATACAATGTAAAAGGCCAATAACTAACAAAATTAAGGGACAAAAGTAATATGCTGAAATTTGCATCATCAGATGATGCCAACAATATTTCCCAAGTTAAATGACAATCCATCAAAACCTGCTGAACTAGTATTATTAATGAGCATAGGATGGAAGGATGGATGGATGGACAAAACAATTCCTATATAAAGTGCCTCTGAGAAAGGGATATTAAATGTTAATCATTTATGGTAAAAGCTACCACAGAGGCTGGAATCAGATGCTAATGTATTTACTTTTGCAGTGACGAATGTTATCTTTACCAAGAGAATTTTATCTGAAGCAAACTCCCAATAATGAGCTACTAAATTTCCAGCTTCTGTTGTGCTTTATCACTCCTTCTAAAAGTTGAAGCCTTTTGTACTAGAGAATGGTCAGGTTTGTACCCATAGCCTATGACTGTTTATTCCCCCATTATAAAATGATTTGCAATAAGGAAAACGCTGAGCCCTGCTTGCCTGATTGGGTTACTTCTTCTTCAGGTGTATATTTTTGTAACAATATTTCTTTCTTGATGAATGCTGACCATATTATGTTTGTGATCATTAATAATTTCCATTGCTCAAAGCACAGATATCTTAAGAGTTCAAAATTTTGGGCAATATCACGCTGCCTTAATCTATCACTAATGTTGATCACATGACTTATAATGGTCACGTGATATGAAGAGAATGGTATATATGGGTGGTAATTCAAGCCTCTCATCCATGTTTAGTGTTGGCCTCTGCTGTTGCTTCCTTCACCTCCCTTTTCCACATCTTGTCCTCTCATGTGATCACCTTGGTTTGATTGGTAATGACAAAATGTCCCATATTGCTACAGTGTTCATGTATGACTGATGACTCTCTACTGATGTATTCCTTAATCCTGGTTTCTAACACTCTCCACAATGTAATCTTTCTCACAATCATTACATTTGATATAATAAACCACACATTTTTTTAAATTTTCAGTTCTGTCCTTCACATGTATAAGTTGTTGTCTCAAAGAGTTGTATGGTTTGTGGTATAAGTTGATCCCATGTTGTCTGAATACTCTGGCCAGAACTTCTGATGTACCATGGATATATGGCATGCCAATGTTGGTTCGATTTAGTCTACTCCTGATTTTGTGTTGTGCTTTTTTTCTGCTTTTCTGGAAGTTTGAAAATCCACTCTGGATAGCCATTTACCCTTAGTGCTGATTTCACATGCTCTACTTCCTCCAGTCGATCTGTCTCATCAGTGACTAGGGAGTTAGCTCAGTGCATTAAATATCTAACTACTGACCTGTGGTGTTCCACATGGTGACTGGAAAAAAAAAGTTCAGGTACTGGTCAGCGTGGGTTGGTTTTCTATGCACAGTGGCTTTGGTTGATCCATCATCATTTACATGTGCATTTTGGATTATATCATTGTGACACATCAAAACTGTTAGCACATCAATACTATTCCAGGGTATTAGTATATCAGCACATTAAAAATTGGAATTCATTTGGAACACCACTGGAATTCATCTGGAATACTCAATACTTTTAGACTTGTCATAGAAATTTTAAGACTATTTGGGATGTTATTCACAATACTGAAGTTTTTTAAATTTTCACTTTGTATACTAGGAAAATAAATTATGTTAAATTTTACAAACAGTTGATCAAATTGCTGCAGCCTGCTGGTCCAATGCCAGCCAATTTCATGCCAGACTGGGGCAAAAAATAAGTAGCCAGTCTGTCTGGCTAGTAGGATTTTTAGGCATATCAAGTAAATGTAATCTACAATTTTTAATGAAATTAAATGAATTATTAAAAAACAAGGTGAAAAATAAATACTGGTGAATTGTTTCTGATGACCACTAATGTGAGTATGGATGATATGATAAATAACTTGCATTTAAAACTACATTCACTTCATACATGTAACTTGAAAGAAAAGATTCTGCTGCATTTATGTGATATGTGATGACACATGCTACTTTGGATTCCCAACATCAACATGAGGTGGTATTCAGATTGTTTGGATGCCTCCAGAGGCAAAAAAAAAATTAAGCACAGCAAAGGAAACAAGAACTATTCAAAAGGAATACAACACTATCAAATGCAAATGATAGTTGGGTTGCAGAATTCACTTGGAATATGAAAACAGGATGCATGCTAAGACCACAATATTGTTGTTACTGTTTGTTCAGCTCAGCATCACAATGATATCGAAGACTATAGCTCAGTGAATTTTTCACATGAACCTCTCATAATGTAGCATGCAGCTAAAGTTACCAAATTTATTATGCACGCAATGATTTCAATACCATTTGTATCAACACACAGAGCAATGCCATTCATTCAATATATCCTGAAAAAGAGTGGTCTGTATACGTGTAATCAGCGATGTTGGCCCTGGAGTTATGGAATAACTTTATACAGGACTGAGCAGTTATGGGAGCCATCAAGTGCCATGGGTAAACAAATATGGTCTACTCGTTAGAAAAATTATATCACAAACATGCATGAAGTAAAAACGTAAATTAGCTTAAAGAAAACTTGATGAAGATGTTTTGAATTAGATAAATTAGGTGAATAGGTGGTAAATTTTAAGCCATTTTGCACAATTTGGAAGAAGATAAAACCAAATACACAGAACTTCTACTTAACAAACACAATCATAAATATTTCTTGACAACATCTGAATGCCAGTTCCTTCTTTCTCTAATTACACATTGTAACACTTGCCTCTACATTATTGTAAGACTTATTGTTGGTGATTGATTTTATTTTAAAGATATGAAAATTGACTAAAAATATCTTATAACTAAATTTGAAAATGGCAGTTTATTAAATTATCATGTGAGATTAATGTACACATGTACAAGAACACTTTAATGTATATGCACTATTGGTTTTAAGAGTAACAAATAATTTCAAAATGTGAATGACTCAAGAATATGCTATTTCACGCTAAAATGTTAGGGAGGCACTTGATAAAACAGCACAGAAAGGCTTAAGAAACAACTGCAACATATGAAAATTCAATTTAATTCTAAAGAAGACTGTTCAAAAAAAACATTTCTATATAACCATATGTAGGAAATATGCAAATTTCTGCTTGAAATAGCATGAGAACAGAAATATTCAAAAAGTGACCAAAGAGGATAGTGGATGTGTTTAAATGCTCCCAGACAATGTATTTCAAAGGATACTATAAAGATGGGTTAATTTTTCTTAAATTCTACACACTCAGATTATGCAGAAAACATTCTACTTTCATATATTCTATAATTCTGAAAAAAATCATCCCTGTTGCTCGCATGAAAAAACAAGTTCTAAAGTTGTACTTGCCATAACGTGAATGACCACTCTTGTTAAATATACAACTATCTTCAAAAATGAAGAAAGATTCAAGGCCAGCAATTGTAGACCTGTCTCCCTTACATGTATCTGCTGCAAACCGCTTGAACACATCATAGTTAGCTACATGATGCAACATCTAGATCACTTCAACATTCTAACAGACAGCCAGCATGGTTTCCATGCCAGACAATGCCGTGAAACAGAGCTCATAACCCTAGTGAATGAGCTCACCAAATCCTTAGACAGAGGGAAGCAGTATGATCTTGTTATCCTTGACTTCAGTAAGGCTTTCAGTCATGTCCCCCATGAAAGACTCCTCAGTAAGTTGGACCACTATGGCATCCAGGGTAATACCCAGAAATGGATCAGAGATTTCCTGACAGACAGATCACAGAGAGTTATAGTAGATGGAGCAACATCAGACCCAGCACCAGTTGTTAGTGGGGTACCTCAAGGGAGTGTTTTGGGTCCCATCCTCTTTCTGGTGTTCATCAATGCACTACCTGCGAGTGTCAAATCCAACACAAGACTTTTCGCAGATGACTGTATAGTCTACCGGGAAATAAATGCCTCCAATGACTGAGATCCTTCAAGAAGACCTGAACCAACTGGCCCTGTGGGAAAGAACTTGAGATATGTTGTTCCACCAAGAAAAATGCAGCATCCTAAGAGTTTACAGGAATAAATTACCAATCTTGTCTGAATATACTCTTAAGGAGCAGAAGTTAGCCAATGAGCAGGCAACAAAATATCTCAGGGTTGAATTGTCCAGAGACCTCTCTTGAAAAAGGCACATAGACAAGATAGTGAAAAAAGGGAACAGTAAATTTGGTTTCCTGTGCTGCATCCTCCAATTCAACAATGAAGAAGTAAAAAGTACAGCATATTTCACTCTGGTTCGACCAGGTTTTGAGTACTGCTTGACTGTGTGGAACCCACATAATAAAGATCTAATAATTAAGATAGAGATGGTTCAGAGGAGAGCTGCTAAATTCACCACAAATAAATATTCTAACACTAGCAGTGTCAGTGCAATGTTGAATCATCTCCAGTGGGAATCACTCGAATCCAAGTGAACCAAGGCCCAGTTGACTATGTTGTACAAGACTGCGAACAACCTAGTGGACATACCAGCGGACAAATACTTGACCCTGGCATATAGCCAAACTAGGGCCAACCACAGGAAAGAGTTCCAATTAAAGTCAGCATCGACAAATTGTTTCAAGTTCAGCTTCTTCCCACGTACAATAGGGACTTGGAACAAACTACTATCAATAATTGCAGAGACTCCTGACTTGGTATCTCACAAGCAGGAGCTTTCCAAATTCACATTCTAATGAATTAGTCAGCTACAAGTAAGACCTAGTGATTCTCAGGGCTATGCCGGTCGAGGTTCCTAATCTCATCGCCGCTACGGTAGCCGGATTGGTCTGAGTATGAAGGGACGAAAATGCACACTGACACTCTTTTACTTATTTCTGCCTTTCCTATCATTACTCTTCTGACTGTCCTATCACTTCCGTCTTTACTTTATCTTTGACCACGCACCACCCGTTGCTTAATAGTCAAGTGTGACTGCGTCAACGGATAGATAGATAGATAGATAGATAGATAGATTTCTCCATTGGCAATTACGCTGATGCAATCTAAGAATTACAGTAAGTAATAATTCATTACAATGTATATTCGTTTCTGCTGTGCTCATCTGAAGTCTTGACCATAACAACGGTGTAATGAACGTCGTTGTTCAAGCAAAGCACCATAATATGAGAGGAACTCTTGTCACAAAAATAACAATTTTGAACAACAAAAAGAAAAAATAAAATCGCTAAAATGGTGTTTGAAAAAAGAAACTGTATGTGTCAGAATTATTATAAATGTAACCTACGATTCATTAGAAAAGCGAAATAAACTCCTGGAATAGCAATGGCTTAAAACCGGCTGTCAGTGTTCTGTTATTGTTTACGTTTGGCGACAAATTGGAATAAGCCAAATTCTCGAAAAATTTCTCGCAACAACTTTGAATTCCAAAATGTTGCGCGCTTTCTTGAGAAGCTGCATGATGAGGTTTGGTGCCGATTTTAAAGTGAAAACATGTGGGTAAACTTTATTAGTATGTTTTTTTAAAGATAACAACAGTGTCCATGTATAATTTATGCCTGTTTCATCAAAATTGATGGCAAATATAATATTTCATACTAAATTTTGTCCGATATGGTGTAAGGGAGACAACTCAAAATACATGTAGTTTTTTTTTTTTCTTCCTCGATTCTATATTTCGTGTATTAAAATTGGTTATGGAAAAGTGGATTCACGTTCCTGCAGTTAGATCATCCAAAACTAAATTATTAATAAAGTGGGAACCTAAATTTCAAGCTTCCATATGTAGCAGAAAGTTTGAGAGTGATTTGTTCTCAGAGAAGAGGAGGCTGTCACATTTCAGATAGCTTATATTTACCAGAATGCTAGTTTGTGGAATGTAACCTTCCATGGACATACCAATATAATACCATGCTGTTCAAGATTCCTGCAAAAATACCCAACTTTTTAAGAAAAGTGTGGGTTTGTATGAAAAAGGAATGGGTAATATGTTACCAATGTGGTTGCCACTCAAAATGATTGACTTTATTTGAGGTAATTCACAAAGAAATCAATAGAATCAGCTGGAAGTCAGTAGCCAGTCAATGGGTTTCCACAAATGGTGATGGGAAATGCTGACTAAAGGAATTACTCTTATTTCATGGTATTCATGATACTTCTACAAAAGGAAATGCAAAGGAACTTTTCTTTATAAACTGTATGAAATAACTGTTGCATGACATTAAAGAAGAAAAATGAGAAGGATCAAGACTGAATACATTACCTAAAAGTTTCTAAAAACCAGCATATCCTTATTCACGGGTGGGCAAAATACAGCCAGTGGGCTGGATCCAGCCTGTGACCTGGTTTTATCCATTAATTTACATAATAGGGTGTCCAGGCTTTAAAAATCACTTATCCACTCTGCGTCCTGGAGGAAGTTGTCCATGCCAGTTAGAGTATTAGAGTATTTAAGAAGAGATATCATGAGCATGTATGTGTTTCTAATAGATAATGGAATTTAGTATTTTAATACTAAACGTGTTAAAATAAACAATAATTATTGCTATCTTCACATAATGTGCATTATTATGCTCTCCTTAAGAGGGCCTCAAGGGAGAGTACTCCTTGACTAATGAATCACTCTCTATAAATAAAGCATTATTATTATTATTATTATTATTATTATTATTATTATTATTCTATATTATACAAACTGGTCTACAGCAGTTGGTAACACCTTCCTTGAGCCCTATAGTTTCTCTGTCTGATTTATGGCATGCTAATTCCTATAACTAGGTGGTTGTTGTTTTTATACCTGATTCATTAAGACATATGTGTGAAATATGTAATATTTGGCCAAAATTATCCACATGTGGCACATTGTGTTTAAATAACTTTTGTTAAATGGGTGCCAATCTTTGAGCTGACTCTGTTAATACTAAACCATCAGGAAATACAACCCTCTGTATGACATAACCGTCTTTATCAAAAGCCCACTTCAACAGCCAACATGTGCTATTTCCCAAAACTTTTTTAAACATAGATTTGATCATTAGAAGTCTGTATATATTTGCCCCACAATGTTCAATGTCCATTTATATTACTGAATCACACATTTATTGTTGATAAAAGGCACAGACATATACACATTTCTATAGATACAGCATGAGGCTGTTCCTCCTTAAAGCTGTCATCAATTTTGTCAATAATTTGTATTGTTGATTAATATTTTGGCTGTATAAGTAACAAGTTTATTTAGTAACACTTGTCCGAAAGAATTTTATGAGATATATCAATGCGTATGAGAATTTCAATGAGCTGTTTCAACTGTTGCTTTCATATTTGTACTTTACTGTGGTTAATTATTTTTTTGGAACAAAATGAATTGTTTTAATCATGAGTGGTATTAAAGTCATACGAGTGATATGAGACAAATCCCATTGTCATATATGTAATAATTAGGTCAAAGGTAAATGTACTTAGCATGTACCTCTCCTATTTCAAAAAGGAGATTTCATCTAAAATAAATGACAATCCCAAGGCAAATCCCTTACAAACACCACAACCTGGATACTTGTAACCCATATTCTTTGTATCTTCACAATACAGATGAGTTTTGTTAGGAATCTATTAGTCTTCAGCTATGTAAAAATGAATATGTGTAAATGTATTCTTTCTTGCTAACCATTATATGTGATAGAATTGTTTTATACATTGAATGTTTCAGAAATAATTATTCTAAATTTTGAAGTCTGCCATTTTTATGACTTAACAGACAAGATAAAATTCAATTCCATGTTGCATGCATTAAATGGAGAGTAGTGTTGAAGTCCAGTACAACTATTCTTGCCAGTTTTATGAACAAATAGAGTTAATAAATGTTAATATAGTGAAAATCTGATACATAATAATTTAACATGTAATGAAATCCATTCATGTGTAATGACATGTATCATTATATTCACACTTAACTGCATCTCTGTATTACACAGATTAGTCATTGTAAGTTTAACTGTTCATGGGGAGTTGTTGAGCTCTGGGGGGTTTGTGTAACGCAAATGCTGTGGTTGATGGCAATGTAGGTAGGTACATAAACATCTTACTAACATTATACATTGGTCCCTTTGTTCATCATATATAAATATTAATTTAATTTTGTTGCTTTCTTAGAAGAATATACCATTGATTTGTGTGATAATCCCATAACTACATTTCACATAGTAGTTCATTTGGGATTGGTGATTTTCTCAGCAGCATTACTCATTTGGTCACTTACAGATCTCGTGGAGACTGGCAAACAGTTTAGTTATGATCCCTTAGAAAATTTGCTCTAGAGAAGCAGGTTCAGGTGAGTGATCAGTGATTAAAGGACATTGTTATATATATATATATATATATATATATATATATATATATATATATATATATAAAGCTTAGAGATAGAGCAGCATACAGAGTGGGAAAGAAGGGAATTTGTGAAGAAAAAGACAGAATTAGACAAGTGGTCAGAGAATGAAAGGGTAGAATGGGATAGGGAAGCAAAGTTAGAAGCAACAGACTTTGAATACTTGATTAATTTATAGGGTATTTGTTACACTGGATGGTAGAAAATTGCTCCAACTGGTTGTCCCACAGAAATTCAGGTCCCATACTCTTTGAGTGGCACACAAGTCAAGTATGGTGGACCACTTAGGCAACCAATAGGGTGTTAGCTAAATTTTGTTGGCTTGGTATGAACAGCGACGTCGTAATATTCTCTCGAGTATGAAACATACATTTGCCAGATGATCATCCCAACGGAAAACATAACCAGAGTACCAGTAGGTCCATAGCCTATGATAGGTACCTCATTCAAAAGGATCACTGTCAATATTGTGGGATCCACATTTCCTATTACAGACCTCACTCTAATTAAAGACACAAGTGGATACCCTATTTCAAACAAAAGATTTCATCTAAATAAAGGACTTTATATTTGTTTAGTAGACACTGAACCTGACACATGGAACAGCCTGATATGATCCAGCCTTATTATGAATTATAGGCTTTCAACACTTTTCACTGCTGACAGATACATGAGGTTATGAAAACCAAATCCTTGTGCACAGATAAGCTTACCACATGCACTCTGTAATGGGAACAGAAAGCTTTCCTCCCTTGTGTTGTAAATAGAATTCCAGCAATGAGCCAATCTATCACCAAATATAGTAGATCACTGTTTCCAAGCACTTAGTATGGATTAGGGTTAATTTGAGAGAGGTAAAACGGGAGGAAAGTGTCATCTAAAGGGGGTACATAACTTATAATAAGGGATTCCAAAGAGACAACAGCAAAGGGGTGAAAATTGAGAAGAGAAAGACCAACCACCTTATTTTAGACAAACTATGGAGTCAGTGCTCCATCTGTCCAAAGACAATCCCAAGGCACCAACAACATGTACAGTAATTTGTATTGGTCCAATGTAAAAAGAATGAGCTTAAGCTAGGCTTACACACAAATATATGAAAAAGAACCAGCATAAATTATTAAATCTTGCAAACTTTTGCTATGAGAAATTATTGAAACAGTTGTACTTACATTTGCATATAGATCAATGGCTAATATTATATTTTGCATGAAATCTTCTTATTTTCATAAACAAGCATGCCACGTGTAGGCTCGTACAAAAGTAACAAAAGAAATGAGTGAAGAAGTCAACAAGCTTTGTAAATTTTAACAAAATAATTTATTTCCCTAGAAAACAAGGTAAAAATATGACATAGGACTTATGGTTTGTGAATATAATCCAAAAATTAATCATAGAATTGAAAAATATAAGTCCTATCACTAAACAGTTCTAATTGAATCCAGGTTCGAATCTTGATGAAGTTCCAATATGGAAGGCGATGACGTCAGAAGAGGTCGTTGTACTGATGGCAACAGTTCCTCATTGAATCACAATTTATAATGTTCTGTTTAGAATTCCAGAATAAATTTTCACTGAATGTCTTTGTCCCAGAATTTTATAAAAAAAAGCACTTGTTTTGTTTTCCAGAAAATATGAATTATTAAATCCCAAAAAATAGATGAACTTCAGAACAAACTGGCATCAACAATAAGAAAAAAACATAGAGCTCTTAAAGGTGTAATGATATAACTGATAAATCTACTTGACAGCGTCTGTTTTAACACACAATTTCAGATCACATGGTGGCTCATGTGATGTGGCTACGTGATCACTAATTTGAACAGCACAGTAAAAACAATGCCATTTAGCACGTAAATTAGAATAGCCCTATCTAAGAATCAGATTCCCACACTGGAAATAAATTAAAAGAGAAAGGCTGTTTACAACTCAGCTAACACGTGGGCCGAACATGACCTTGGTAATAGCTAATCGTTTTCATTCATTGTTTGCAAATGTCTCAACCAAGGTGAGCTAAAAATAGTGATAAAGCAACTGTTACGTTCTAATCAGGTCAAGTGAATTTTCCAAAAAGAGATTCAAATCCAATGAAAATTATCATTACAATAAAATGTAATGAAACAAAATTAAAATAAAAAAGAATTTAAAACTAAATTACATATTTGTAACACACAGAAAATGTGATTTATTTTTGTTTGATATAAGAGAGATGACATGACCCTATGCTATTATAGATTCCTGCAATGACACTAAAATTTTGAAGAACAGTGTGGGCTTATGTGGAGGAAATGTGCACTATGTGACTATAGAAATATTTGGCCTAATGAGGAGATTCCCAAAGAAAAATGTTGACAATTTATATAATCCTTACTTTTTGGGGACTGGAATACTTGTTCAACAACACAAGCAATCTAGTCCAAAGCATGCAACAACAGTATCCAACACAAAAAATACAATCCAAAAGCATGCCACAAAAATGTCCAACACAAGTAATCCAATCTAATGGATGCCACAACAATGTCCATTGCAAGCAAAATGTATTTACAGTGGAATAGACACCAGCAACATGAATATTACTTTCTGACCATAAAAAGAAAGAAACACAAAACAACACAAGAGATCCAAGTCAAAGAATTGCACAGCAATGTAAATTGTTGACCATATTTGCTCAGTACAATGCAGGCATCATGTGCATGCATGTGCTGTTCTTACCTTGGATATAGGAATGAACAGGAAACAATACAATCACTCAAATCAAATTATTCTGCAACTACAAAGAATTGCAAAGAACACTGCTGTGGAATGCTTTACACTGGATAACTCATCTTGTTTCCTGTTTGTTCTGCTCAATTGTTATGACAGCATAGTCATGTAGATGGGTGTGTATTTAATAGTGTGCATTTCTTCTCTGCAAGTTACATTGCTGTGGAATGCTTCAGTTTGGATTAGTTGTGTTGTTTCATGTTTGTTGGTTTGTTGTGCTCCTAAGTAGGGAGGGCATATGCATATAGACTGGGACCCATTTACAAGAATATCTCCCCACCACATAGAACAGAAGCAACCTTCAAGCTATTGAATCTGAAGGATTCCATTGATGGGAGGATGTACCCAGTACAAAACAGGCCACCTCTACATGAATATGACTTGCTGTCCAAGGAATGGAATAAATATCAAACAGCACATGCAATCCAATCTGAACCATTCCACAACAATGTCCATTGAAGATGTGCAGATTACCGAATAGACTCCATGTACAGAAGCATGCCTTCATCACCTGGGAATGGAACACACATGAAATAAGACAAATGATCTAATGTTACAATTTTACATCTGGATGTTTTTGGCAGATTTCATAATCTTAGTCTCAAGGTTATGGCCACATACCAGTATACCAATTATTTGTGTCAATATACATATTATTTGTGCCAATATACATATTATTTGTGTCAATATACATATTATTTGTGTCAATATACATATTATTTGTGTCAATATACATATTATTGTCAATATACACATTATTTGTACCAATATAGACCATTCTCAGAATGTATTCTTGTATTCATGTGACCCTGTGGCAACGAATCCAAAACGAGGCTAAGCTAGGCACCAGCTTATAGATTTTTTTAGAACCAGGGGACAAAATTATGGCAGATAAAGATTTTGTTAAAATTAAAGAGAAAATTATTTTAATAAACAGAGTAACAGAATATCCCATACATAAAATGACAAAATTTTATATCGTTTAGACACAATTCTTCCCTATTATGTTTACTTTATCTAATGTCTGCATTTACATATTGGGTGTTAAAATTCATCCACCTACCAACACCACAAAAATAATATTAATTATAATCAATGAAGAAGTTCACATAAATAAGGGACCAATTTGTGTGTTTGGGGGCACGGTGCTTTGATTATATATATATACATGTATATATATATATATATATATATATATATATATATATATATATATATATATATATATATATATATCTATATCTATGAATGAATGGCTTTCAAACAGCTTTGAACAAATAATCCTGCTGTTTTGTGGGTAAATATATAACTGCCAGTCTGTTAATGAACCCCCCAAAAAAGCATGTATTCGTATGAATAAAATCGTATATCCAGATTGTCAGTTGACAAATGATTCAGAAAAGAAAAAATATGTCATTTAAAGGGAAAATCCCAGTTACTCCCACCCCCAGGCACTAAAAGCAGCAAGTACCAGAACAACAACCAGGTTGTGCACTTCTGATACAAATTAAAATGCAAGCATACTGACATGTATCCAAAACTATTTAAAGCACACCACAAAGTCTCTACTGGTTTGGGGGGCGTGGTTGGTTAAAAAGGGCAGTTTGTGTCACTATGCACATTTTGTAAATCTTTTATTCTGATTGCGTGTTTTGACCACAGTACTGATTGATCATAGCTGTACATTTAAACCATACCTAATCAGAAACAAAATTCATGCTTTAAATAGTTTCTTTTCTCCATCGTTAACTTGTATTTTGTGTGCTGTAGAGAAAAAGGACACTCAAGATAGGACGTAAATCAACTTACGTTTAAGAGAATGGACATATCAAGTAAGTTTTCGTCATTATAATATATACAGTAGTAATTCTATAATATAAAATATTCTTACGCAAAAGGAAACAATCTCTATCAAATATATTACATTCATTACAGCCGCGATCAGACTAATATATTCTCTCGCAAAAGGAATCTACATAATATATTATATGCAGTATAGTCGCGATCTGCCTAGCTTTGCCTCGTTTTCGCGATACATTAATATTCATGAGGATCTCATTAAGAATGGTCTAAACGCGTCAAAGGTCCAATTTTTAGAAGACTGCATTTCTAGCCCTCTCCCCCAGGGGACCAAGGGTCTCCCACTTAGACACTGCTCCTCTCCAACCCCACTATCCCACCCCTATCCAAAAGAGAACGATCCATCTGAGCTCTCCATCTAAGCTGATGCCACTAAGAAACAAGGCGAGAGGAGGAAGGCTCGAGTGGTGAAACCACGCAGATAATGTAAACAAGCTGACTCAATGCAAATCTTGGGTACAAAACTACTCAGATTAAAGATTTGCGTTAGCGATGACGCATTTCAACCTTTCTCGTGAGTATTAATTGCTTCTCTCATATTATGCATAAATACTGAAATTGTCAACGCGGAACTGTCTGATCAAATCTTTGAGCTGAGAGAAACATTTATATTTAGGGTGGCATGTTCATTTTAAGAGTGGAAAATTTTCTTTTAAAGGAGACCAGAAATCAATGGAAATATAGAATAATAATAAAAGCACTATAGAAGAAAACCTTATTCTGAAGTATCATCTGCGATGGTAATGCCAATATTTAAATATTGGCATATCTTCAAGGCTCTGAATTTCCGTGACCTCGTATGCAAAATTTCCGCGCCTATTCGGTTACTTTCGTGATGTGATGTCATAGTAGCGACTCCAGCATCCCGACTGGCAGTTGACAGCGTAAAAGACAATGCCGTTTTGCGTTGCTTACGGGTGTAATGGCACATTAAGAAAAGGCTGTGGACATTTTTTTTTCTTTTCCAAAAGATAAAAACATAAGAAAGTATGGATACATTATTGCAAGCAAGTCGATTTCATACACCATACAACATTTCTCAAAGGAATGTTACGAGAGGGATCTTGAAAAAATGGCCGCTCTAGGATACGCAAATGCTAGGCCTAGACTAAAAGTTGGCGCAGTTCCAGACATACCGTTGGATATTTTAAATCCTGGGAAAAGTGTTAAACGTGTGAGTTACGAAAATAGGCAGAAGGCTGAGTAAGTGACCACAAAATGCAACAATCAATTCACAGATCTTTTATCTACACCAGCAGTGCTAAAAAAAAATTCGATAGCCTGACACCCGGTGTCCCTCTAATTTTAGTTCGGGCCCATCCTGTATTCAAAGTGAGGTGCCCGTCGGGCTTGTCGAAAAAAAAATTGTTTGCCTGAGGAAATGAGTAAATGTATTTTCAAGATGGTGACATACATGTCATAACACGGCACAATCTAAATCAAATCACTGCTCTCCTTGGTGAAATTGAGATCTGATTTTAATAAAATGGAAGCTTTGCTAAAAATAAGATTCTAAACCCCTGACACGGTCGTGTTTCGAGAAAACACAATTTTCAGTAATCTTAAAAAAAATTTAAAAATTTAAAAAAAAAACAACAACCCACCCCCACCCCCTTTCAATCTATGCCGGTTACATGTAGTATGTATAAGCGGTAATCTGTAGTGATTGGAACTGATATAAAATTATCCCACGGGCAGTTTAAATAGCAGCGATTAAAAGAAAAGAGGTCAGGCAAAAAATCAAAATTTCACATTAACTTGGTTGACAATAGAAACTGGGGGGAGGCGACTGTTGACCAACCCCCTTGCCCCAATTTGCGAGCGCTCAAGGGACGCGCCATTTCTCCCTGTGATATGCCTTATAATCCCGCAGGACAAGCCCCTTTTTCATAATATGGTCAGCTGTGGCTAAACTGCAAAATAGCAAATGTTTTTACTTACGCACAAGCAATAAAGTCAGTGTGACTAATCAACAGTTAATCCTTATCCTTGTATTTATCTTGTGAAAAGGACTGCCGTTCGGACCATGTTCAACAGTGTGTGTATGTAAGCACCAGCAAAATGGCAAATAAACGATTCCCTATTTTGTTGCAACTTACGACGCCTATATAACTTCATTTTGGCAGTTCAAATCTGCAGTCACAAGTTACTGTAATGTGGCAACAGTATTTCCCACGTTTTATGTCCCACCTTATTTCCTTAGGTTTACGCCTTAAGGCATGTAACACTGTTTACTGAATGAAAATATTTATTCTGAATTAGTTTTTTTGTGGGCACATATACTGTATGGTATATTTTGTTTTATTCCTTCTTTTAATTTAATCATGGTAATTAAACTTTACATATACGGTAGAGGAATGTCAGGTGTTAACTGGCCGAGTTTCTTTGGCGGAAATGGAGATGCGATTTTATTTGCAGGGAAAATTACACAGCATTTGCAGTGATCATTCATTAGATTTAAGCTAATTGGTGATAATTTAATTTTTTTAAATTTTTTTTGTTACTATAGTACTGCTGTAGTGGTTTTAAAAAAATCTGAAATTTACGTGAATAATGTGTTACGTGCAGGCTCGTACAAAAGTAACAAAAGAAAAGAGTGAAGTCAACAAGCTTTGTAAATTTTACAAAATAATTTATTTCCCTACAAAACAAGGTAAAAATATAAAATAGGACTTACAGTTTGTGAATATAATCCAAAAATTAATCATAGAATTTAAAAATATAAGTCCTATCACTAAACGGTTCTAATTGAATCCAAGTTCGAATCTCGATGAAGTTCCAATATGGAAGGCGATGATGTCCTCTATAACCAGTTTGTGCTGATGTGTCAACAGTTCCTTGTTGAGTCACCAAGAATATAATTCCGGCTTTTGAATTCCAAATAATATAGTGAATGTCGTTGTCCAAGAATTTCGAAGAAGAAGAGTATTTTCCAGGGTGAATAAATTATTTTAAATAAAAAAAATCAGCTCAAATGGCAACAACAAGATAAATACCTTGAGCCCGAAGGTATATATTTACGACTGATCAAATCCACTAGAAAATGTCTGTTTTAACCCGCGATTTTAGATCACATGATGGCTCACGTGGTCACTTAACTTGAACAGCGCAGTAAAAACAAGGCCTATTTGCACGTAGGCTAGAATAGCCCTATCTACAAATTAGATTCCCACACTGGAAATAAATTTAAAAATAAAACTATCTACAACAGACTAACACGTGTGCTGAATATAAACTTGGTAATGACCAATCATTTTCACTCAGTGTTTACAAGATCGGAACCAAGGTCAAGAACTAGGTTAACTAAAATATAACTGAGCAATAGACTGCGTGTTTATCAGGTCAAAACAGAAAACTGAACCTTCCGAAAAAAAAGTCAAATCCAGTGAATAAAATTATCATTACAATAACGTAATGAAATAAAAATAAAATAAAACAAAATTTAAAACTAACACACAAGCAATTAAATTGCATATACGTAACACTTCCCCCATAAAGAAAAAGAAAGATTTATATAATAAAGCTTTCTTTTTACTATATGTTAATTATACATTAGGTAAAACAAAATTACATAACAAGAACTTTTATGAATTATATAAAGTGTACATGAAATAATATTTCTATACACGGGAAAGTGCATCCGCCATTAAATTTTCTTTTAGATTGATGTGCCTGATGTCAAGATTATATTCTTGTAAAAACAAACTCCACCTTAATAATCTTTGGTTTTTATTTTTCATCTTGTCGATGAAAGTAAGGGGGTTGTGATCGTTAAACACAACAACCGGAGAAGGAGCTAAACTAATGTAAATTTCAAAATGATGTAATGCCAATATTAAAGCCAAACATTCCTTCTCGATTGTTCAGTAATTTCTTTAGTGCTTATTTAATTTCTTGGAGAAATAGCACACTGGATAATCAACACCATTTCTATCTTCTTGAATCAATACTGCTCCAACCCCAACATCACTCGCATCAACAGATAGTTTAAAAGATTGACTGAAATTTGGAGCTGTAAGAACCGGCGCACTTTTAAATATGGCTTTTAACCTATCAAAAGCCTCCTGACATTTTCCAGTCCAAAGAAACTTGTTTTTTCTCTCTCAACAAGTTTGTCAGGGGTTCAGCAATATTAGAAAAATTGGAACAAAATTTCCGATAGTATCCGGCTATACCCAAAAATCACATCAGCTGCTTTTTACTGACAGGCACAGATAAATCAGAGATAACCTAAACCTTAGCATCTATAGGTTTAACTTGTCCATGTCCCACGATATGTCCTAGAAATGTTCCACAAGCACGGCAGAACACACTTTTAGATAAATTAATTGTCAAATTTGCATCACTGAGTCTGTCGAAGAATTTCCGAATCATTGCTAGATGTTCTTCCCAGGTGTCATTGTAGATGATGACATCATCAATGTAAGCATCACAATTATCTACACCTGAGGTAATCATGTTCATCAAACGTTGAAAGGTACTTGGGGAACCCTTCATCCCGAACGGCATTAATTATATTCATAGAATCCATCTGTAGTCACAAATGCCGAAATTTCTTTTGCTCTTTCCGTTAGTGGAATTTACCAAAATCTTTTCAGAAGGTCAAATTTGGTGAAGTACTTGGCATTTCCAATTTTATCAATACAGTCATCGATTCTTGGTAATGGAAATTAATCTGTTTTTGTCACACTGTTCACCTTCCAATAATCACTGTACATACGGAAAGTTTTATCTGGTTTCGGAACAAGTATACATGGTGAACTCCAGTCACTTTTATTCGGCTCTATGAAAGTATTTTCCAGTAAATACTAAATTTCCTTTTTCAAGTATTCCTGTTTGAGAGGGTTCATCCTGTATGGGTGTTGTATCACAGGTTTAGAATTCACAATTTCAACATCATGAAAAATTTTTTTCGTCCTCGTAGGAATATCTGGAAATAAGTGCTCATATTCAAATAATAACTGTTTAAGTTCATTCCTTTCTTGCTGTTGCAAATGTAAAAGTTTCTGGTCCAGATATTTCATAATTTCCGAATTCCGAAGATTTGTCGCTCCAACGTCAGTAGAGTCCAATTGAATTCCTTCACTTAAATCCTCAATGAGTGGGACAGGTACAACTAAATTAATTGCATGATTTACTTGGCTATCTCTTTCAATATACTCTTTTAACATGTTAATGTGGCAAAGTTATTTTTGTTTTCGCCTCCCAGGAGTATTTATAATGTAATTTAAATCATTTACTTTCTTTTCAACCGTGTACAGACCATAATACTCGGCCTGAAGAGGATTTTTTGGAATGGGCATGAGAGCTAGAACTATATCACCAGGCTGAAAACTCCTTTCCTTTGAGTTTTTATCATGCCTTAATTTCATTTTTGACTGAGTAGAGTGCAGATTTGCTCTTGCGAAATCACAAGCCTTTGACAAACTTATACTTAAAATTAGATACATAATCAAGAAGATTAAGTTCAGTATCTTCATTAGAAAGAAGTTTCTCTTTCAACAACTTCAATGATCCACGCACAGTGTCCAAAAATTAGTTCAAAGGGACTGAATCCTAACGATTCTTGAACTTACTCCCTAACAGCAAACAAATATAAATGAATGCCTTCATCCCAATCTTTACCCGTATCAAAGCAATGTGATCGAATAATATTCTTTAAAGTCTGATGAAGTCTTTCTAAAGCTACTTGGTTTTCAGGGTGATAGGCAGAAGATTTGAATTGTTAAATGCCTAATTCATACATAACTGGCTGGAAAATTCCAGACATAAAATTTGACCCTTGTTCCGATTGGACAGATTTGGGAAGGCCAAATTGAGTAAAAGACTTTATCAAAGCTTTTACTATAGTTTTGGTTTGAATATTCCTCAGAGGAATTGCCTCTAGGAATCTTGTTGACGCATACATAATGGTCAACAAATATTGGTTACCTGACTTGGCCTTAGGTAAGGGACCAACACAGTCTACCATAATTCTGCTAAATGGTTTGTCAAATGTAGGAATAGGTTGCAGATGAGCCTTAGGTATCTTCTGATTGGGTTTTCCTACCATTTGACAAGTATGACAAGATCTACAGCATTTACAAACATCACTTTTGATATTTGGCCAATAAAAGTGATTCAAGATCTTGTGATAAGTCTTATTAATTCCTACATGACCAGCCAAAGGAGTTTCATGGGCCAAACTAAGTATTTCCTGTCTGTAAGATTTTGGAACTACAATCTGATAGTTCACTGACCATTCATCACCAGCAGGTACCTCGGGAGGTCTCCATTTCCTCATAAGAATTCCATTTTAATGAAATAACAGACAGGTACTTCAGTGGCTTCAGTTTCACTAATGGCCCTCTGAAACAAACAGGAGATCTCAGAATCTTTTTCCTGTTCGACGACAAGTGATTGTCGTTTGTCACCCTGATTAGATAAAAGAGAATGAGTAGTTAAAAGAGGATCACTGTGATCAATACCCTTTGATTGATCCAAACAAGGAGTGAAAGTGACCTCATCAAAAGCCTGACCAATACATGTGTCAGCTAAAGGAATATTTTCCTTATCCAAATCATTCTCAAGAACTTTCTTTGCCATAGCTCTGGTAACTGCAAAAGCTGGGTATAAATCAGGGAATTATTTTTCAATAGGATCAGCTTTCTGATCCAAAGAAGGCTTGTCAGTTACAAGTGGATTAACCACAACCTTGTCTCCAGGTAGGTCGTTGCCTAGTAATAAATGAACGCCCTGAATGGGTAAAGAAGACACACTGTTCCGACTGTCACGGGTTCTGACACTAAGTCTGATGACAAATTTACAGAATGGAGAGGAACATTAACAAGGCCGCACTCTACTCCCTGAATGAGCACACTCTCATTAGAAGAAGACTTCTCAGAAAAAGGCAAAGTACCTGATAATAAAAGACTTTGAGAAGCTCCTGTATCCCTTAAAATTTTAATTGGGATAGGATTGGCCAAATCATTCAGGAGTGATGTAGAACCCTTCGACATGAATGGTTCATAATTCTCCATAATAAAATCAGACTGGGGTTTATTAGACCCAACAAATGTATTGCTTTCAATATATGACCGTGACCTTGACCTCTTAGAAATAAGAGCATTTGGGATAGGTCTATCTTGATTCTGATGCTTATATTTCAATTTGAAGCAATCAGAAATAATGTGTCCTTTCTTCTTGCAATAGGTACAGCAGGAAGAGACAAGGGTTTTGAATCAAACTTATCAGAAGCTTGATTTTTAGAAGTTGTGCCAGGTTGAGTTTTAGACGGAGTCGTATTAGGCTGAAATATCTTTTCACCAGATAACTGCCGAGTGAAAAACCTGCCTACAACAGAAACTTTATGAGTTAAAAAATACTTATCAGCAGCACGAGCAGCATGTTCGAAGGTTTCGATCTGATGCTCTTCAAGATAAGTCTTAATGTCGCTATGGACACAGTTCTTGAACTATTCAAGGAATACAAGTTATTTGAGACTTTCATAATCATATTCAACTTTCTCGGCTAAGCGCCATCTATCAAATAACTGCTCTTTTTCTCTTGCGAATTCAACATGAGTTTGTGCAGCATCTTTTGTTATAGTTCCTAAAGTTTTGCCGATAAGCCTCAGGGACTAATTCATAACCCTTTAAAATGCATTCCTTAACTACATGATAGTCAGCACTTTGGTGAACTGACATTGAATGATAAATATCACTAGCTTTACCAGTTAGTACACATTGTAGTAATTGAGTCGAATGTTCCCTTGGGCATTTCAAATTTTCAGCGACTTTTTCAAAACGATGAAAATATTTGTCTACTTTTTTTTCTCTAAAGAGAGCACTAACCTGATATTTCTTGTAATATCAAAACTTGAATTTGTATGTCAATGGGATCATGCTTTTCACTTGCCAGCTCCATTTCTTTCATTTTAATTTGAAATTCCCTTTCATCCTTCTCTTTTTGCTTCTGTCTGTCTGCCTCTGTCTCTGTCTCTGTCTCTGTCTCTCTCTCTCTCCTCTCTTCTAATTGCATCTGTTCTTTCTGTAACTCCAAATTCATTTGTTTATCTTTCTCTCTCTCTCTCTCTCTCTCTCTCTCTCTCTCTCTCTCTCTCTCTCTCTCTCAAATTGCAACTGCAATTGTTTCTCTTCTTTCTGTAAATGCATTTGTTCTTTCTGTAATTGCATTTGTTCTTTTTATTTTTCCAATTGCAGCTGCATTTGTTTCTCTCTCTCTCTCTCCTCTTTTTCCAATAGCAGTTGTTTTTCTTCTTTCTAAAGTTCAAGCTTCCTTAACTCTAATTCCATCTTGTATTTTAATTTCAGTTCCTTTACTTTTATGTCAGAGTCTGACACAGACTTACTGATGGAACCCAAAACACTTTTTTCGAAAACATTCTTGTCTACCAAATCCTGGATCAAAATGTTTTTTATTTCTTCCTTCGTTAAGGAAGATTTTGCCTCAGAAAGATTATATTTTCTGGCAAGTTCAAGCAACTCATCCTGTTTCAAACTATCCAACTGCTCCTGAGTATGACTAGAAAGAAAATCTCCACTTTTGATGACATTGTGAAACAAAGCCTGTTGATTCCACTAAAATTTCAAATAAAATATGAAATAGTATTTGGGATTAAAATATTCTGAAAACAATGGGAAATTTAAATTTCAAAAACAATTTTTTGAAATAATTTAGCCAAAATTCATATATCCCAAAAACGAGGACCCCAATTTTCCTTTGTTACGTGTAGGCTCGTACAAAAGTAACAAAAGAAAAGAGTGAAGTCAGCAAGCTTTGTAGTTTTAACAAAATAATTTATTTCCCTAGAAAACAAGATAACAATATGAAATGGACTTACGGTTTGTGAATATAATCCAAAATTGAATCATAGAATTAAAAATATAAGTCCTATCACTAAACGGTTCTAATTGAATCCAAGTTCGAATCTCGATGAAGTTCCAATATGGAAGGCGATGACGTCCTCTATAACCAGTTTGTGCTGATGTGTCAACAGTTCCTTGTTGAGTCACCAAGAATATAATTCCGGCTTTTGAATTCCGAATAATTTAGTGAATGTCTTTGTCCAAGAATTTCGTTGAAGAAGAGTTTCTTCAAGGGTGAATAAATTATTTTAAATAAAAAAAAATCAGCTCAAATGGCAACAACAAGACAAATACCTTGAGCCCGAAGGTATATATTTACAACTGATCAAATCCACTAGAAAATGTTTGTTTCAACCCGCGATTTTAGATCACATGATGGCTCACGTGGTCACTTAACTTGAACAGCGCAGTAAAAAAAAAATGCCAATTTGCACGTAGGCTAGAATAGCCCTAACTAAGAATCAGATTCCCACACTGGAAATAAATTTAAAAATAAAACTATTTACAACAGACTAACACGTGGGCTGAACGTGACCTTGGTAATGGCCAATCATTTTCACTCAATGTTACAAAATCGGAACCAAGGTCAAGAACTAGGTTAACTAAAATATAACTGAGCAATAGACTGCGCATTTATCAGGTCAAAACAGAAAACTGAACCTTCCGAAAAAAAGGACAACTCCAGTGAATAAAGTTATCATTACAATAACCTAATGAAATAAAATTAAAATAAAACAGAATTTAAAACTAACACACAAGCAATTAAATTACATATACGTAACATATGTTTAATCTTAAGATTCTATTATTGAAGAAAAGAACTGTCGTGTGATATTAATTATTTCGTCCAGTACCGAATTTAGACATAGCGAGGCCCTAAGCTATGGGAAGATGTAGAGGCCCTATTTGGTATAAAATAAATTTGAGAGACCCCTTCAGACTGTGAGGCCCTAAGCTGTAGCTTGTTTAGCTTATGCCTAAAGTCGGCACTGATTTCATCACTACAACATTCACAAGTGATAAAATAGAATATGGCATCTGTGGATTTCATACGTTATATCTATTTATGTATGGTTTGGTGTTGTTGTTTGTTTGTTTTTTCTCTGAGAAACGAAATTTACTGACATAATGTAATAATCGGGAGTTCTCTGCGAAAAATTGGAAGATATTACTAGATCGGGAGGTAGGTGTGGAAATACCCCCCAAATCGGCTTGAGAGTTGACAGGTATGAACTGTCCGGTCTTGTGGAATTTCAGTCAGGGCTTGTGAGTTCATTCAAGTCACCAGCCCGGGGCTTGTGCCTAAAAATTATTTTCTTTGAGCACTGACCAGTACAGTACATAAACTATTATACCAGACCTGTATATATTATCAGATTTGTCAATACGCTAAATGTAGCCTGCATGTAAAATACACTGTAATTGAACCATAAGAAGGAAGCTTCTTAATGTTTAAATTAATTACTTATGATTTCTGCTTTGCAGATTTATTTTGTGGGGTCTTTTTTGTGAAAAACTAATGCTTAAGTTACGACCGATGAAAACCGTTTTGAATGCCTTTTACACCTCCCCGGTAATGGATATTGTTTCACACACAAATCGGTACCCGTTATAGTCTCTTCGCCCAGAACTCAGTATTATCTCTCAGTGTTTTAGTGTTGGATGTATATTTTCAAAATATTAGTCCTTAGGTGGTGTGTTGGGGGTAGGTAATGAATATGTCATTTACATATAATACGATTGAATCTCATGCTTCTTGAATGAATTTATTGCATTGTGGTAAATTTTTCATTTTTACATTGGGCACCATCACTTAATCCTTATCACATTTTTGCACAGCACATAATGTATAAGTATTTATTTTAAAAATACATTGTTTTGGGGTTTTTTTTTTAAAATTCTTAACACACAGTTCAACAGATATAGTTATGAGCATCTCTCGGAAACAGATTCAACTTTTTAATGTGCAACCCAAACCTAGTCTCCTCCTGTCTGTCTCGCTCGCCATGTTTCCGTTTCTGTTCGAGGACTGGCTAGTATTGCGTCACGGGACCACGTGATCTGTCGTCTCATCAAAACTCGAAAAACTCGGCAATTTACGGAATCGTGGTATCTTCCGCGCAATATAATCACTACCCGCGTACGATATGTAATTTATAAACATTACAGTCGAATTAAAATTTGTAGGGAATTACATACATAAAAGAAAAATTTTTGTTTCTGGTCTCCTTTAAGATAGTATTTAATTCACTGTATAAAATTGATTTTCTATTCATAAGCTTCCAATAGACATGCTCAGTATATAGCCAATATTATTTTTATTTAGTTTTAGTAGTTGACGCACATACCCGACAGACAATATTAATAGTGACGCATTTTTCATTTAAGCGTTCATGATCATAAAAGTATGAACTAATCTTGTGATATTTATTGAGGGGGGGGGGGTATAAACTGAAAGAGAGAAGGAATGTTCATATTTTTGTTATCAATTAATCAAGTACTTTATAAACTGAGAAAAATAATATTAAAGCTGAATATTTTGGAGCCTGAGATGGCATTCAGTAGCAGGCGAATCATGTCGTTTTTTAGGCTTTTATCACGAGGCACTCGCTAATAAGCTTACCCACAATCCGAGCCAGTTCTCATGCTTGGGCACTGCCTCAAATCCCACAGTAACTGGGGAGGCAATAATGATATAGAGAAAATGCCTGCACCGCAGTCTCCAATTAACCATACTGGCTTCAATGAAGCCTGTGTCAATACCATCGATGACATTGACACCCCGTCAGTATTTATTTTGTAGAAAACTACCCTCGCCTCTCACTCTTGCTCAAGCCGGTGTCAGAGCTCTCTGATTTGCTGGAGTCTGAAACTCCCATAAAACATGTCTCTTGGCGTTAAATTGTGTAGCTCTGGATACATACCCGTCTTTGGAATTAAAGTGATTAAATCTACGTGCCTCATTTTTCAGTCTATGAGAAGGATCTAAATCGATACTGGGTGAGCATACGAAGTCAGTCTAATTCAGAAATCTAATTTCCTGAAATAACCAGGACAGCTTTATATCAGGAGGAATGGCATGGGCCGTGAAATAGAAATTCCTGACTTCTTCAGTATTAATAATTGTGCGTAATAAATGATCGCTATGATCCGCGTCGGTAGACACCAACGCGTAATCAGGTTCAAGATAATTTGCGCCAGAGGATTGAAAATCGCCATTTATGCATCAATTACCAGTCAGAAGAATAGTGTAGAGTCTTTCTGGGATGATTATTCTGTTGGTACCTTTGAGAGTTAGACCGCTTGTCCTTTTCTTCTCAGTGTTAAACGGTATTAATGAACGTACGAGGCTAACAAACTGACTAGATTGCTTATGCAGGCCACGCATGGCGTTGTGCCCATCTTTCACTCCGCTGTCGCAGACGTTGGGCGTCTTGGTTATGAAGTTGCAGTTCATCTCTGTTTGTCTTGGGAAAATAATAGTCCAAACGTAGATATCTGCTCACTCACCGTTTCATCGTATTTACAACTTCGAGTATACGCGAAGACGATAAAGTACAAGTTTTCGTTCAGGTGAGATAACAACTTAAGGATTAAGGTAGCTTCATAAAGAAGAGCATGTAGCGTGGTCACCAGCTCGCAGGACAGAAGTGTGAAAAGTCAGAAGGCCAGCACCGTCGTCTATGGTGAGCGCACACTCACCTAACTACCCTATAGCCTTGCTTTTGCGTGGAAACACTCGTCTGCTTTTCGTTCTGTCCGTATACTTGACGATTCATTATTTTTTATTGGGGAATTTTGTTTCTTGTTTTTGTAGGAAGGGTGGCGAGTGTTATGTCTATATGTGCGATATTTGGGAGGGTTTTATGTATACATGGGTGTGGACATATAACGTTGTCGTATTGTCGTGCAATTGCGGTGGTTCGCTTTCTGTTTTGACGCTGCAGCTTTCCTACGGACAGTAAATGTTCATTGATCAATTAATGTGATCCGTTGTTGATGAGATTATGATGTCCATCATTGACACGGATCTTTAACATATTAATTGTTACACATTGTAGCCGCTTAAATTCTGGTCTAGGATATTGGACGGTCGTGGCAAGGCCAAGTTGGGGATAGGACGCGTGAGCATTTCCTAGCAATGTGGAGTGGGAGCTTTTGACAAGATTGTATGTTTTGAAAAGTTAGTCTAGGTCGAGAAAGAGAGTATTTAACACAGTAAATTCAACGGATATATCTATGTTTTAACGGTCAGCAATGAGACACCCCTTATAATATAGTCCTAAGAGGGATCACATACCATGGTTAATTTGCATTTCCAAATTAACTGGAATCACCATCGTTATCCGCATGTTGGACTCGGAAATGTCGAGCGACAAATTTGAAAATGCTTTCGTCAAAGCCTTAGATGCCTGGCTTGATCGTTAACGTACTTGTCGAACTGCCAGTCGCCATGGAAAGGACTTACCCTCCCTGAAATGGGGCCAGGCAACCTAATATCTAATAAACGTATCCACCGAATGGTTGTCAGTGTACTGCTCTAGAGGGGATAGCGTAACAAAATATGATGCATTAGCTAAAAGATGGCAAATACCAGGTCGAAGGGGTGTACAAGACAGCACTGGGTGGAAAGGATCACGGTCGCCATGATACAGGTAGCTCAAGTGCAAGACACAACACGTGTAAACGACGTATCCTCCTACTCATCCCCCTCATTATTGATGGAGCGCCTAAACTCATCCATCTCATCCTATGTATGCTGTTGCAGTGTGACACTACTGAACATATAACCGAGAGTTTTCAATACTCTTAAACAAGATGGCATCACAATATAGACGCACACTTAATCCATATTTATTGCCAACCACAGGAATCATTCGGGTCGAAGGCGCAATTTATGCAACACTTTCCCCAATCTGAACACGCGTTAACCATTGTGCCCGCGAGTACACGTCACACCTTCACCATTACATTTTAATCAATTAATACCAATGGATGATCTTCGAAACCTTAAGCTGTTCGACTGACCTTAAGCCGTTCGACTGAAAAGAAGATGAAGATCTCAGGCAGTAAAGCGATGTCAATCGACGAATCTAAATTTACATCTGGTATAGCGACTTCTAGAAAACTGCTTGAGAACGCCAGTGCCAGTGCCAGTGCATGGACTACTAAAAGCATGGACGAGTCTGCTGTGCATAACATGCTGACGCTGAGTGTGGGCGCCGGAAACGACGATGACGACGTGGCAGAAGATAACGCTATTGCCAACGACTTCGAAAATAGCTTATAAGTCCTTTGGACTTCGCACTTCTTGAGTTACACATACCCTACTATCCGTCATGCTTGGACTACAGGCTGGAGTATGAACTCACCTTCAAAGAATACTCTCTTGTAATTAAGATCATAAGGGACTCGGACGCCAGTAGAACACAAAGTAGTGACCTAGCCCTGACTAGCTCGCATGATCCATGACAAATTCCAGGGGCGACTGGTTATTATGTATGACCACGTGTTTCGCCACAGAAACGTCACGCTTAACAAGATCCAGGCCTGTGAAACATTACTCTCAGCGAAGAGTATGTAAGGCATCCTGATTCTGTATGAAGAACCCGCTACCGCTTTGCCCGAAACATCTACATGTTCTACAACCTGAAGATACATATTGTCAAAAATACAACTAAAGGCGTTCCTAACCAGTTGTACAGTCAAGGGCTTAGACCCTACCAACAGTTGGTCCAGATCGGGAAACACTTTGCGAGAAGCAAGCTTCTACTACCCGAGGTTGTCAAGGTAGAAGTTTTGGTGTTAAACATTGAGAGACTAATTTTTATATTAAACACACAAAGCGAATACGCCCCCAAAAAGCCAGCGTACACATTATATGAAGACCTTTTGAGAAACGAAAAGAAATCTGCGTAACATATAGGTCGAACGAAAACTTTAACCATAAACTGGTGAAAACCCCCAACAACTTCGAAAAGTTCAGACAACTTACTGTGATGTTGGTTGTAGATACCGAAGAATTCAACCCAATTGCCGTCAGGATGTAAACGCACCTGAAACTGATGACAAATATAGAAAACGTTGCTGACTTTTTCGAATAAGACCTAATACCCCAGATGGTAATTGACCTGCTCAGAGGTCGAAGAAATGAAAGACTGACACATTTCTGTCTGCCTAGGAATGAAGAAAATACCGCGGAAATAGGAATACATGGAGCTTGCCGATGATGAGGTTCTCCAGACCCGGACTGCTAGTCGGACGACGACACTAAGACGGGTATATCGGAACTGTTCACCATCTACAATTGGAGATTTCTTCAAGCAACATAATAAATGCTAGAGGACGTGCAAACAAGCATGTAGGAAGTATTAGAGATTATTCTACACGTATCTATTCTCAGTCAAGACCGAAAGACCAGGAGGTGGTCTTTGTTATCATACACGTTTCCTTCGCAATCTGCAAACTTTGTACAGCCAATATCGCTCAGACCTTGCCCCCTTATGAAGTTGTCAAAGTTCTTAATCAGTCGTTGAGATACACTATCAAGGTCGCCGTCTTGCAGCTAGATCACTTTGATCGGGTCATAAAGGCCATAGACAACGGAAAGACATTTTTGTTGTATTAAAGAGCTGTGCCAACAAGCGCACCAGGGTTGGTTTCCGTGAAACTTCTACAACTTTGGCGTAGCTTTTTTTCATGGAGTCAAACTTGTCTTCTACCCTCCTCTCCCTCCTATCCTAGCGGAGAGACTATTTGAAACATATATTCCATTTTTGACCAGAGGGCGTCCATTATGATCTTGGCGCGTGAAAAGATTATTTGCGCGCTAAAGACCAGGCAGCCACCCTCGAGCACGATGCAGGGAAATTACCAACATTGGTCATATCTAGGGGATCTTCTTCTACTATCCATGTTGAAAATGTGTGATCCAGAGGCTCAAGCTTGTTGTCAAGCATCCTTCTGGAGTTTTGGTCGTGCTCATCGGGATTGTGGTTCTGGCTGCTACAAAATCGTTGAGTTAATTCTGGAACTCCTTAAGAGCTGTGCAGTTACTAGATTACGCGGGCCATAGTGATTTTTCGAATTTCTCGTGCAATATGCGTGCTTCTTTTATATGTGACATGTTTACTCATTTACCTCTCTGAGTGGTGTCTCTAAATGAGCGTATGTAGATTCATATATCTGTAATGCTTAAACTTAGAAATATCCAGCAGGTGTTGGTGTGCATCAGTCTGCTTTTGTTTCCTAAGACGACTAAAAAAGGCACACACAACACTCAGGTCAACGGTTACGTTCCTAGACAAGCAGTTGTCCATATCAAGAACAAAGAATGTGCATGAGAAGGATATTTATGGAGAATAAAACAACATTTGGGCAATATAGATGGATGGCTAAATCCTTCCACTTGTCACTTGCACATTCTTACTTTAGTGACTACGTTATTTTAATGAGTTTATGCATGAACGTCAAACAGTTTACACCAAGACAACTCCGAGCGGAGGGTGGGATGGGGTATCCCTAGGAACTACAAATATTTAGGCGCTAGAAGGTCAAGGGCTACCTTAATAACCTTGAGAAGAACAGTGGCTGCCTCGCATGATACTGCCTTTTCTCGGTAACTCCTGCAAATCTTGAAAGATCATTAACTATTAACAAAACAGTCAGCATCGCGGGTTTTGTCCTCCCGTTTCACAAGGCAGATTCCGCAAGCTAGCGGTACAATAGCTGTGACAAAGAAGCATCCAGTAAATAACAAACAAATCTTTAAATTAAGTTCTTACACTACGAAACACCACGGAGGACAGATGGTGGGAGGCATCTCGGTTCCTCAAGAGTGGTCTGTTAATAGGTGTAACTAATCTCCAATGTTGCTTCATGCGTTATAAATTAGGGTAAGCGAGTGAGGGTTCCATAGTGAAATGTCCACTTTACAGTTAAAATCATCATCAGAGCAATAGTACAGGATTAAACATGTTTCTTTAGTTGTTGTTTTTTATTGAAAATACGCAATAGGTAAATATATTACAGACCCTTGCATCGATAACTCCTAGATAACAACGAAGGAAAGCTGTAAGGAATATGAGACGAAATAAAGTGAGCAGAAAAAGGTCTATCTTTATTTTGTAATGTCAAAATCTCCATGTAAAAGGTATTGGCGAAATTATTTATAAGCTTCATTTAAATCTATGGAGCAAACAGTCAAAACTGAAAAAAATGAACTTTGCCATTTTATTTTTTTCTCCAGAACCTCAGTGTTTTTTTAAACTTTACTGGATGACCCAGTCGAGCGACAGATTGGGGGCGGAGGAAATAAAGGTACAATATTTATAATTCCATTCAGATCTTACTGCACTATAATACATTCATGCTAATAAAGTTCATGTAATAGAAAGCTGTTTGTTGAAGATTACGGATCAAATATAGAACCCATGTATTAAGTTGTCATTGCAATGTCAATTACCTTGTTGCGTCTTTTTTGTTGTGCCATAGAAGAGCAAACAATAAGCTATTATTAAATAAATAGAGATGTAGTGTTCTAGTGCAAATATACCTCTTGAATTTATGCTGTAGCTTATGTCATTGTAATTTCTGAAATACAGAATCACTTCCTTGTATTTACTTCCGAATAAACAACTGACTATTAAAACTTGCTATGAAGTTGCACGCTATGTACTGTCACTTTACATTCAAATATGAATACATGTTGAAATTTTATGATCAGTAGTGAATAGTTATAAGCATTATATATAGGCATTATAAATAAATGCAATACAGCGCAACATATAGTGCACATTCTATTCTTTTATATCAGGGACAACGGTGGGTATAAATTGCATCTGCTGACTCTAGCTTTCTAGAGAATAGAGAAGTGGGGGGGGGGGGAATTGGCATTGTAAACCTACCCCTATTGATTTGTGCAAAATGGAGTCACGGTACAATTAGTAGGTAGGCTTGCCTTGAGGATATCAATTTAGGTTAGGGTTTTAACAGGAGGGTATTCCTACATACTAAAATACCTGAAAATATAGAGTCTTACTGTATTATTAAGATCATATATACTCGACAGATTCATTGTTTGATAATTATGATTTATCTGTATGTCTCAATGAGTAATTTTACTGCTGGGTGTGCAATATGTTTTACTTTTCACCTTAACATGTATGCAACAACTAGACTGCAAAAATGTCTGCCACCTTGAATGTCAGTCAGTTCTACTATTTGTTTGTCACTCTGAATGTCAGTCAGCAGTATTATTTGTCTGTTCACATTGAATTCATTCAACTGTATTATTTGTCTGTTCACCTTGAATGTCAGTCAACTGTATTATATGCCTGTTCACCTTGACGATGTCAGTCAACTGTATTATTTGTCTGTTCATATTAGTAGTAAGGGAAATGGAGACTTCTATCTCTAGGACCTCTCCCCGCCCTCAAAACAAATATAAATTGCCATCTCGGAGACCCTCCAACCCCTATCCCAAAACGACTTACAGTTTTTAGCTAGGAGATTTCTACTTCAAATATAATCCAAGACCTTTACCCACCTCCAAACAAATATAAATTACCATCTCGGAGACCCTCCAAACAAATACAAATTACCATCTCGGAGACCCACCAACCCCTATCCCAAAACGGCTTACAGTTTTTAGCTAGGAGATTTCTAGCTCAGGACCTCTACCCCCTTCAATTACGGGTAGCATTTATTCCCGGGAGTAAGAATGTAAGTGAAACGTTATTTCTAAAGTTTAGACAAAATTTCATACTATATCATTAACATACTTTTTTTGATAATCTTTTTCATACCTGCTGACTCTCATTGGTAGGATATCGGTTAACATACTGTCAATAATACGAAACTCGCGTATTAAATCGTCCATATCATATTTTACACCTCGCAAGTAAGATCGAATCTGATCAAGTAATCTTTTGTAAGTGATACTAGCTGTTTTACAGGCATTTTTTTTAGTCACAAGTCGAGGTTCAATTTTTTTACACACTGTTGCAAGAGAAACACCAACGCCTGATATTATTAACAAAAACGGATTTAATGATGCTCCACTTGAAATTATACCAGAGCTAGTCATTAGCAGTGGCAAATATGATATTACTCGAAGTATTTTGCTATAGTATTTGTATTATTTTTTCACGCACCAAAGTTTTTTATGATAATATCTGTAATATTGCATTAGCGCGTCAACATCTTGTTTTGGAATTTCTTCTGATATGTGATTGAAATCGATGATTTTTTTTTCATTATACAATATTTTATACAAAGACAAAAGTTCTAGCACCAACACTCGAATCGAGAAACTCGCGGAATTTATCATTTTTTAGGATCAGCTAAAAACTCTCTATATTTGTCATAAACATTTGACGAAGTATCATCATATTGTTTATCTGTTAGTACATATTATTTCTTTAACCAAGTGTATGAATCAAAACTATTTCCTACTTCACTCATATAAATCTGTTTTATTCACCAAATTACTGTAATCGATTTCTGTTTCTTCAATATACCCTAATACTAAACTCAACTGATCTAACGTGTAATTTTTGAGAACAAGATGTTGTCTGATAATTGCATATGCGACTACTAAATTTGCTAGCATTAATTTTTTAAGCTTATCTAGTTCAATTGTAAGAAGACCAACAGCAGAAGCTACTTTTAACATTAATTTTTCATATGGTTTTGTGAGTATTGTTTTAACTTCGTTGTAATAATTTCGTAGTGACAATTGTCTAGAGTATTGGAATGATGGGAATGGAACATCGTCTTCTTCACTTACATCATAATAAGAATCAGACTTTACTTCCAACTTTGTTTGATCGACTTCTTCAAAAAACTGTTCTCGCTCATCATCACTAAAATTACTAATTTCATCGTCTAAAGTTTTGATTATCTTTAGAGACTTGTTAACAATAATCGAATCAAATTCTGGGTCTTTTTTACGTATCATTGGCAAAATTGCGCTTGCGTACACTTTAATAATTAACTCTGCGTCTGACGTCATAGTAACGATTTTAACCAAGGTTTCTTTGTCATGGTAGTACATACCGAGATATTTAAATATACCTCGTTCTGAAAAACTATCATATAACTTTTTGTTTCTTTTTATTCTCATTTTTTTATTTTCCGCTAGTTTGTCAAGACGAGTATGATTTTCGTTTATTCGTCTTTCATCTAGTGTTCTTCCACTATAAACTCGTGCTTTTATTAAATCTGATTTTATTATCAAATCTATGTTAGACCAATCAAGCTCGAGTAATATTTTTTTAAATATCATTTCAACTTGTTTTTTTTTTCCTCTAGACAATCATCAGGACGACAGAATCTGCTTATAATATCAAAGTTTTCTATTGCTTTTTTCAGTTGTGGTCCTCACATATATATAACGAGAATAAAATTAGCAAAATTTGCTGGCAATGTTGGATTGTTCAATGATTCGATGTTCAGTTTTTTCAAATTTTGTAACATTTTTGCTGTTTCATTAACGGCTCCAACATCTTTGTTGAGGTTTAAAATATTATCATAGTAATCTCTTGCAATGGTTATAATTGGTGGTTCTGACATTATTTTATAACACTAGATTAAATTTGATCATCAAGTGTATATATTTGAAATGCTGTCAGTCCTGGAAATGGATGTTCAGCAGCTAAAACATTAACTAGAAAATATAAGTACTTGTTAACAGTGTTTTCTGCCGGAATCGTAAAATATTGTGTTGTTGAAATGTAAGTGTCTGTTGTGCTATACAATGTTGTCCAGTTGATATCGTCACTTGACCCTTCCAATTGCCAATTATAAATTCGGCCAACACCAGAGTTTAATCGGCCTCGCAAATGAAATTGCCAAACAGCAACTGCAGTAGGACATTTAATTTTAATCCAAAAATTTTCAACTTCTCCGTTAGTCGTCCACTCATGTCTATCAGAGAAAGCGTAATAAGGATAATTTTCAAGATAATATGCTGATGCGCTTACCTCAAACCCAACTCGATTGTCAGCTGCTTTATAAAGCATTGGAATATATCCAACATTGTTTTTAGTTCGTTTTATACCAATAGACAGACTATCAACAGATGCTTTATTTATCAGATCATTAGGGCTAACTGGAACATATGTCGTAGTTATTTTATTATTTCTCATGATTATATTTCCTGACATTGGTCCACCAGATTTTTTAAAGTATGGGGCAAGTTCTTCTTTCAACTGACCGTAACTAACAGCATCAGCATCATTAGCTGGTGGTGAGGTTGTCGGTAATCCAGTTATTTTTGAATTTGACATAAACAGGTTACCTGTCATTGTATCGCCGGCTTTGTTAAGTTTATTATCGTCAACAGATTTTAGCTGCGCATCACTTACAGCTTGCGTTTGATTCAAGTTTTCTGGCGGATATGCAGTCTCCAAATTTTTTTTTTTTTCCTGACATGTTGATATTACCTATAACCGTTCCACCGATTTTATCAAGTTTATTATCATCCACATACCTCAACTGTGCATAACTTACCGCTTGTGTATAATTTAAGTTTGCTGGTGGATACCTGGTCTCCAAATTTATTATTTTTTTCTGACATATCTAAATTACCGCTTAAAGTTCCTCCTGTCATCGACAACTTTTTGTCATCAACAGATTTTAGTTGTGCATAACTGACAGCTTGTGTGTTATTAACATTTATTGGTGGATATGAAGTTTCTAAACCTAGTACTCGTTGATTTGACATAGATAGGTTTCCTGTCATTGTGTCAGCGGATTTTTTCAGGTAACCTGATAAATCAATCTTGCCGTCTGTTATTGTTGTACTTTCAGTTTTTGACGTTGAATTGTCTACTAATGTTCCCAATTTTGTATAGTAACTCATTATTTATTGTCATGCATACAATTGTCAACATTAGTCAGTTTAATATAACATAAAATTATATAACAAACAATGGCAAAATCGTTGATATTAAATTTTGATACAGAGCGGTTGGTGAAACATAAACATAACAACGAACTTCCAGATTGTCATTATCTTATTGTTGGGCGAACTGGATCGGGAAAAACAAATTTGCTTATGAATTTACTTCTTGGTGATAATTTTAATTACGATCGAGTTTATATTTATACAATTAATCCGCAGCAAGATAAGTACGAGCTACTAAGCAAATATAATAATAAACTTCGTGATGATCTTGAGGCTGGCGAAGATTTTTTTATTATCAAACAACCAGAAGATCTTGTTCCAGTTAATCAACTCGATTCAAATGAACATAAGATAGTAGTTTTTGACGATATTCCGCTAAACAATGTAGAAATGAACAAAATAAGATCGTATTTTTCACTGTCTCGAAATAAAAAATGTAATTCTGTTTATTTAGCTCAAGGTTTTTATAATGTTGATAGATTTATTAGGCGAAATACTGGTTGTTTTATATTATTTCCGGGACTGGACAATGTTGGCGTTAGAAATATTGCAAACGAGCAATGTGGTGACGTAAAAAAAGATAAATTTTTTGAATTATATCATAAAGCTACAAAAGATAAGTATAACCTTTTCTTATTTGATAAACTTACACATGATCCAACTAAAATGTTTCGCTGTTGTATTGACAGTTATCTGCAGTAAGGTGTTTTCCACTTCTTAAAATTTTATAAAATTTATATATAATAATTATGGATAAACGAGCAAAGTACAGAAAACATACAGCAAATCTAAAAAAAACCTGCTCAATCTCAAGCAGCATTTAAGCAAAAAGTGCAGCAAGCACGACGTGGACAAGTAACTGCTGCAGAAACAACAGCTACGATTCTCAAACCAGTTACTGAAGCACTACTTGGAAAACAACCTGAAACTAAACCACTGTCTGAAGAAGAACTTAAGCAACTACAGGAAAAAGGTTTGTTAGGTTTACTCGGGGAAAAACCAAAAGAAGAAACCATAAAAATTGTAAACGAACTTGTAAGAAATATTGCTGATCCCGTTGCACGACAAGCTGAATTTGACAAGTTAATGAACAGTCCTCTTGCACTTCAACATGCGATAGCAAAAATAACAGTTAATCCAGCTGAGATAATAAAGATGATAGAAGATGTGTCAGAGCAACAAAAAAATGATCCAAGAAAGTGTGATAAAAATAATGCCTGTTAAAGAATCTATAACATTTTACAGAAAACAAGCTAGGGGGAAAATAGATGATACTGAGTATAACAAATTTATTGAAAAATATTTGTCAAAAGAAAATCTAAACGATCTTAAAAACATTAGAAATTGGTTGGAAGATGATTACAAAAAACTGATGGATATTTCAGAAAAAGTATACAATAATTTTTTGAGAGCTGATGAAGAAATTAAAAATGTCAGAGAAGAAGAAGAAATAATACCTCTGTTAGATACAATAAGAGACGGAATTATTGCTGAGACTTTGTAAAGAGCAGCAAACCAGTACAGAACTAAACCAGGAGGTTATAATAAAAGTTGGAATTTTAAAAGATTATTCGATCAGTATGAACGTAGTCGAGATAAAAGATTACCAGAAGAAAAAGAAAAAACTGGGACCGGTGTAAAAATATTTACATCAACTGCTGAAATGATAGGCAGATTAATGCTGTTGATATCATCAAAGGAAGCTGGTAATATTAGTGTTGAAATTGATAATGAAATTATTGATATATTAGATCATCTAAGATCAGAAAATTTATTAATATCTGACGAATACGAAACTTTACACCTCGACTTAATTTTATAAAAATATAATAAATAACAATGTCAACAACATTATTACTAGACTCTAGTACAGCCGCTAAAGATAGCGCAAATTTTTCAGTAAATTATATTCCCCCAATACAACTTGATCCTGAAAAACAGTATGAAATTGGACTAATTTCATGTACGTGTTGGCATTCCATGGCTAACGTAAAAACTGGAGTAAACGACGAATTTAATTTTATTCCAAATATATTAAGAAACACGCAATGGAAATCAGTTAAAATTCCACAAGGAGCTTATAATATCACTGATGTAAATAAGACAATAAAAGAGTTTATAACAAAAGCTGGCGGTATAGCTGATAATTTTGATCTAACACCAAATTATAACACGTTAAGAGCCAGATTAAAATTAAAAGATATGTTAATCGGTTTTACACCAAGAGAAAAAAGTATTGCACAACTGATAGGATTTACTAATGACAGTTATGGTGCTCTTGAAGAAGCTATAACATATGACGGTGAACTGCCTGTAAATATAACTGACGTAAACACAATATTAATAAATTGCTCTATTGCTTCTGCATCTTATTCAGCCCAAGGTAGTAAAGGACAAACGATATATAGTTTCTCGCCAGAAGTTCCATCAGGATCGCTCATGCAAATTAGTCCACGGCAAGTTATTTATTATCCGCTAAATGTTGAAAATCAAATAACAGCAATAAATATGCAGTTGACAGATCAGTCTGGACGACAGCTGGATCTGAATAACGAGGTTCTTATTTATTATTTACACTTACGCGTTGCGTAGTTTTATACAACCCCATGATATAATGAAACAGAGAAAAAAAATTTATCGAAGAAAAATAGTTGGAGGATTTTTTGGAAATATATTTACTAAAGTTATTGAAAATGCTCCGGGAATCACGCGTAAAGTTGCACCAATTGCACTTGACGCAGGTAAAGCTTTTGCAACTGGAGCTGTATCTGCCGCTGGAACTGCGGCGGGACAAAAAATAGCTGATAAAATTAAAGGCACACCGTCTTCATCTGAGATAAAACAATTTATGTCAGAAATCGCTCCAACAAAAGAAACTCAACGTGTTATGATAACAACAACAAAAAACTTTTATCGCCAAAGGGCAAGCAGGTCATACAAAAATTAACATCTAAAGTAACAGCGCCGCAATAAAATTTTATATAATCTAATAAATAAAAAATGTCTTTAAAAATTATCTCGATTTAGCAGAAACTTATGACACCGATGACACTTTAACAGAATTTGAGTATGTTGAGTATCTCGATGAAAATTCTAATGAACCAAATAAAACTGGTATTAGAACATTTAATACCCGAGACGAAGATGTGTTTCTACTGCCACATAAGGCAATGTTAGAAGTTCGCGGTCAGATTATGACAGTGGCCAATCCGTCTGTTGCAATTGCAGCTGGAACAGAAGTAGCTCTTATAAATAATGGTTGGTGCTTATTCAAAAGTGCTCGATATCAACTGGCCAATCAAACTGTTGAGGATTTCAAGTCACCTGCAAGTTGCAAGTACAATCTTAAATATTATTTCGTTTTCTGATGATTATTCAAGATCAACTGCAACGAACATGATGTGGTTTAAAGATACTGGACGTGGTTTAGCTGAATCGACCGAACTTTTCTCGAAAGGTGTTTTATTACACGGAGCTGATGCAGCTGCAGATGTTGTAATTGTAAGAACTTTTCTTATTGTTAATGCAGCCGCACTAGGTATAGCCGCACCAGCTGCAGCCTGCTACAAGAGTCTCACTTACTGCAGCTTGTAATAATCTTGGTATAGCACCACCAGCTGTGGGTGCGGATGGCGTTGCAATGTTAGATTTAATCAATAACACAATTAGCGTAAAAAATATACGTTACAATGAAGGTTTTGCTAGAAGAAAAGAACTTGCAGAAGGATCACGTCAAATTACAATGATGCTGCCATTAAGTATGATTTTCGGCTTTTGTCGCGACTACAACAAAGTATTTCGTGGAGTTAAACATACACTTATTTTAGATCGAGCAGAACAAAACGACTGCCTGTTTAGGTCAGGCGGAGCTGATGTACAGTTTATCATAAACAAACTTGCGCTATGGATGCCACGAATAACTCCGTCAATCGATAACATGTCAGATTTAAACAGTATACTCGATAAACATACAAACAGAATTTATTTTCAACAACATAAAATATATCAAACAGCAGTTCCAAATACTACCGACTACACATGGCGAGTTACAACAACATCAAGTGAACAACTGCCGAGGCAATTATTTGTTGTATTTCAACAGCAAGCGCGACGTGGTAACCAACAACAAAATAATGCAATATTTGATAACGCTGATGTTAGACGAATATATGCTAGACTAAATTTGAAGCAATATCCAGAACGAGCGATAGAATGTAATTTTGCAGATGACGCTAATAAAAATATTACTCGACCTTACATGTATCTGCTCGACGCAGTGCAAAAATATCAGCATGTTGAAGATGGATCTCAGATATCAGTAGAGGAATTTCGTACACTTTATCCAATATTTTATTTTGATGTTAGTAAACATAGCGAGCGAGCTGTTGACTCAACAGCTGATATTGAAATTACTTGGACATTAGGAGCAGTTCCAGTAGAGCAGCTGTACGTGTACGCGCTAGTGATCAGCGACAGATTTATTATGATTGATTCTGTTGGAGGTAAAATGACAGTGCAAGTTCAATCTGGAATCTGTAGATAAGATGACAAAATATATTATAATAGAAATATATTTGACTGATGGTCAAGTTAAAAAATTAGCAGCTGCTGTTGCAAAGCAGAGACAGGTATCATTAAAAATCAACCCTGACATTTCCAAGGGTATTTTAACAAAATTAATGTTGACAATAAAACAAATAAATAAATACGATCGTAAAAAACCTTTTGTTTTAAATTTAAGTGTCGCACAAATAACAGCGATGTTAAAACAAGGTGGTTTCTTTGGTCCGGCATTATCAGTGATAGCCAGAACGTTATTACCTAAAATTTTGCCGGTGTTAGGTACATTAGGACTAGCAGCAGCGTCTGGAGCAATATCTGGCGCAACGAATAAAGCAGTTGAAGGTCGTGGTATAAAGAAACTTTCAGTTTAATTTTATGTGACTGATAAATATAATGCCACAACGAAAAACAAAATCGTCGGAATAAAAGAAAACAAAGCGTCCTCGAACAAAACAAGGAGGACTTCTTCCTTTACTTTTAGCGGGACTAGCGGGAAGTATACTACCAAATCTGCTAGGAATAGGAGGACGAGGACTAACATTGCCGGGAACACGGCCACCCCGCTAAGTAACTTTGATATACTTGATAAGTTAGGATTGGTTCCCGGATTCCACGGAATTTATTCCAAAGATGAACTTGTGGCGATAAAATCGCTGGGTTCGTGTGTGATAAATATACAAGATTTCAATGACGGATCTGGTACACATTGGGTAGCAGTTTATAATAACAATTATTTTGACTCGTTTGGGCTTCCTCCGAGCGACGCAATAAAAAAATATATAAACAAAAAATATAAAATAATATATTATTCGTCCAATCAACTTCAACCTGTTGGAACTTCTGCTTGTGGATATTATTATATAATGTTCATTAAACAAATGTCCCAGCCTAAATTTAATTTTTTTAATTTTATTTTACAGTTTGGCAAGCAACCTTCTCACGCTAATGATGAGATTGCAATTAATTTTATCTAAACTTATAAATATATAATGTCAACATATTGTCTCAAATGTAAAACTAAAACAGAAAATATCAATGAAACAACAGAGAAAAAAAAAGAACAACAGGACGATGCTGAAAAGTCTTTGCGCAATTTGTGGAAAAAGAAAAAGTATGTTTTTAAAGAAATTATCCCCAGCACTAAAGTCGTTGGGAGCTGGTTGCCCTGACGTTATTTTAGTAGACGACTAATTAATAGAATGATATGCAAGTGCGATTGTGATAGAGATTTATGTCTTGAGCAAAATAAAGTTGTCACATACTGTCAACAATGCAACAACAGAGAAATAATAGGAACAGGTATAGATATACATAAAGTAATTGGCAAATTGCCAAAACCAAAAGGAGGCTGGACATTGCCAGGCCATAAATATACTGGACCTTATAATCCTCTTGATAAACAACTAAATGAAAATGATAATCCGCTGCCAGGACAAGAGCCTTACAATCAAGTTGATGAGATAGCAATGCGCCATGATATCTGCTACCGGGACAACGAGCAAGATAAGGCTGGTTGTGATAAAATAATGTTAGACGAACTTCGTGATATGAAACCGATAAATATGCGAGAACGATTTGATAGAACGTTGGTGCAGGGTTTTATTGGAGCAAAATATAAATTAGGACTCGGTGAAGAATTGTATGATGATCTTGCAGCTGAATTACACAAACCTAAAAAATAAGTTTACGCGATGTAAAGTTGTCGCAAATGCCGTTGATGACATCTGGGCAATAGGTTTAGTAGATGTGTCAAATCTAGCTCAGTTTAACGATAGTAAGAGATACTTGTTTAATGTCATAGATATTTTTAGTAAATATGCTTTTAGTGTTCCAGTTTCAGACAAGACAGGAACGTCAATAACTGACGCTCTAAAACAGGTTATCGTTAGTACAGAAAGAAAACCAAATAGAATCTGGACCGATCACGGAGCAGAATTGTTTAATAAAATATTTGAGCGGTTTTTGCTCCAAAATAATATCAAAAAGTATATTACAGGGAACGAGGGTAAAAGCGTTGTCGTCGAGCAATTTAATCGTACACTAAACGAAAAAATACACAAATATTTGACAGCTAAAAATACGAGTAAATATGTCGATGAGCTTCCGCAGATAGTTGACGAATATAATAACACGAAACATCGAACCAGCAAAATATCGCCAAACGACGCAATTAAAAATCCGATATTGGCAAACGAAAACATGTACCGCAGACATAAATTTAAAGTTGGTGATAAAGTTAGAATTTCTTTAACGAAAAAACATTTGAAAAAGGATTTACTCCAAACTGGAGCGAAGAAGCATTTGCTTTTGATAAAGTACTTTTAACAATACCTGTAACATACTCGTTAAAAGATTTATTAGGTGAACCTATAACTGGCAGTTTTTACGAGCAGGAACTTCAGAAAACTGAACAAGATGTTTTCGTTATCGAAAACGTTATTAGGAAAAAAGGCAATAAAAGTTTAGTTAAGTGGTGCGGGTATAGCGATAAATTTAATAGTTGGATACCAACTAAGTCGATCCAATAATGTTATTATAAATTTCACAAGTACGGATTTACATTTGATAGTTTTACATAACAAAATTAAATGTAATTTTCTTGCTTCATGAACTGGCATTAAATTGATTATTTTAGCAAAAATAAAATCGTCTTTTTTGCTCCTTCGCTGGCCAGTTATTTTTAGATTTTAAAACGGTTTGATAAGCTGCCAAAATATTTGTTGTTCGGCAACAGTAAAATTAAATTTTATCATTTTTTTAGCAATGTGATACTTAACATTATATCGTCCAGTTGTCGGTCTGCTGTAATTTTTTCTGTCGGAGACGGCGACTATCTCATCTTCATCGTCATTATTAAATAAAATATCATCTTCGCTATAGCTAGCAAATTTGTCTATTATATCGTTAGTGATTGTAATATTGTCTGCGACTTTGTCGTTAGTGATTGTATCACTTGCGATTGTATCTTCCGAATATATATCAGCAAGTCTTTTCATCAAGTTCATAGTGTGATATACTTTTATCTAATTTATTGTTATAAGATGACTAACGAGGTAAAATATCACCAAAAAGTTAATATATTCAATTATAACGAACTAGCTGAAGCAGTGAGAAAATGTCTGTTAGGGTATAATTCTTATTCTGTCGATGTTATTGTTACGCAAGGCGAAAATGATAGGATATTGCTAACAGCAGCAGAAAAAAAATAAACTTAACGATAGTGCAATAATGACGCTGAAATTTGATAAAGATGATATTATAGCGTTTGCTCATAAATGCTTAACCAAAAAGGAGCTAGCAAATATATTTAATCATCGTATCTAAAGATAATCCAAGCATCGTATTCGCTTGAAAAAGCTGATCTTATTATTCTATTGGCAACAAATTTTACTACCCTGGGATTTATCTTGTAGTATTGAGCAGCAGATGAGACTGAAGGAAATTTGATTTCCTCATCTGTTTCGAGATTAAATGAAACAACAGGTTTTACCGGACATCTAAAATTAATACCACCACCTTGTCCTTTTCTCACGTTTTCCTGCTGGGTAACTAGTTCTAAATTTTCCATTCGATTGTCAGTCTTTACATTATTGATGTGATTAATAACCAAACTATTAGGTATAGGTCCGTTAAACGTCTCGTAAACAAAACGATGGCTAAGATAACTAACTTGATCGGTTAGTGTTCCTGTGACAGTTACCGTGAGATACCCCATATTATTCATAAAACCAACAACTTTTTTAGTTTTTCTTCTTCGAATAATTCCTTTATCATTTGCTTCGTATAAATCAAATACCGGATGCGGCTGAAATTCGTTTTGTAAAGATAAGTTTTCAAAATTGTCATCAGTGACCGCGCCGTTAACATGATATACACGTTGTCCTTCTGGAATTTCGTCACAGAACAAAGTGTAAATAAAATCTTTCTTTAATATTTTCGTTCTCTCAGCATTATCACCTTTAGCGCTAATCTTATTACCTGCTGGCGTTGCTTTACCAACAGATTTTTGAGATTTTATGTTAATAACTGAACCAAGTGCATTACCAGCGTACAAGTTGTACTTGAGGTGAACGTAATAATACTCTTGCTCGTTTGCATTTGTCATATTTTGTTTCATTATACTATAAGCATTTTATATCTCTAATTGGTTTTTCAACTGGCGTGCGGTGAGTTATCGATCGAACAATCAATTAGAGATATAATATTACACTATATATAACAATGCTGAAATTACGTGATATAGCCAAGAAGAGCCTTATGGGAGAGCCTGAAAAAATAGCGACTGCCTTTACAGGATTTGACAACAGTTATCGGTTCGATAAACAAATCGTACTGGTAAATTTCACTGCAACAAATCTCTATCATTTGCTAGAGCCAACTGTAAAACGTGAACTTGAAAAACATAAGGGCCTGAGAATATTAGTGCAATATCACGTTATATTTTCAAAGCTACTTGGGTCAGACGAGGAAATTGCAGACCCTTACATTAACGCAAAATCAAGGCGTGTTTTGCTTGGGACTAATCTTTCATCACTAGCTGATGAAATACACCAGGAAATTTGGAAAAAGATAGAAGAATTTACCGAATCGGGTTCGGGTTGGAAGTTTGAAATTATTACTGAAATTTTATTTCACACAATAAAATATAACGTATTTCGCGGTAGTTCGTATACTGATTTACCACAAAAAATAAAAAATAAAAAATGCTGTATAAACGTAAAGAACGTTGATAACAGATGTTTTCAGTGGGCTATTCTTTCTGCGCTATTTCCAGCAGAACAAAATGCTGATCACGTTGACAAGTATTTTAGTCACGTATCAAAATTAAATTATAATGGTATTGACTTTCCAATTGCAGAAAATCAAATACCAAAGTTTGAAAAGAAAAATAATGTTTCAATAAATATTTTCGGACTAGATGAAAAAGAAAACGTCTATCCGAGATATATTTCAGAAAAAGCTTCACAATCGACAATAAACTTGCTGTTTTATAAAAATCATTACGTTTGGATTAAAAACTTTAATGGACTAGTTGGCAGACAGTATAATAAACAAAACAACAAAAAGTTCTTCTGTTATCGCTGCTTGCACGGTTGCTCTGACAATGAAACATTAAAAAAGAATTTGCATTACTGTAGTGATGTACAACGAATACCAATGCCGTCCAAAAAAAATAATTTATTACAGTTTGTCAATAATAATCACAAACTAAAAATTCTTTTCGTTATATACGCTGATTTCGAATGCTTACTTCAGCCTGTACGTGGCGTAGAAAATAATCCTAACAAATCGAGTACAAGAAAAACTCATAATCATGTTCCATGCGGAGTGGCGTACAAGATAGTTTGCTGTGCTGATTCGAGTTTATCCAAACCAATCAAATTATATCGCAGTAAAAATCCAGCTGTTTGGCTTCTCAAGCAGTTGATTAACGAAGTTGATGATATATTTAATCGTTTAAAAAGAATAACTCCAATGATAAAGCTGACATCTCAACAAGAATCTGATCACGAACAAGCGGAATTTTGTCATATTTGTGAAAAAGCTTTTGACGTTTCTGATAATAAAAAAGTACGTGACCATTGTCATCTAACAGGACAGTATCGTGGAGCGGCTCATGATAAATGTAATTTAAGGTTTCATGCTCCAGATTTTATTCCATTTGTTCTTCACAATTTCAGAGGGTATGTTAGTCATATTATAGTAGAAGCTTTTGGTGATCCTGAAATAAAATCTCGTTTAAAACTCGATAACGTAATCAAGTGTATTCCGAATAATTTTGAAAAGTATATGTCAGTTACTTTAGGTAAGTTGCGTTTTATTGACAGCCTACAGGTTATGGCAGCATCGTCAGATGAGCTGGTAAAAGGTTGTAGTGAGTTTAATAACCTACGAGACTGTTTTGGAGATAAATTTAATCTATTGACTAAAAAAGAAGTATTTCCGTACGAGTATCTCGACGATTGGAGTAAATGTGATGAAATTTCTTTACCTGACAAGGATAAATTTTATTCGCAACTAAAAAATGAAAACATAACTGATAGCGAGTATAAGTACGCACAAGATACTTGGAAAGAATTTGATTGCAAGACGTTTGGCGATTATCATGATTTGTATCTGAAAACTGAAGTGTTATTGCTGGCGGACGTATTTGAAAGTTTTCGAAAAGTGAGTTATAACAATTACGGACTTGATCCTTGCTGATATTACTCTTCCCCTGGGTTATCTTGGGATGCTCTGTTAAAGTTTAGTAAAGTAAAGTTAGAATTACTGACTGACGTTGATATGTTCAATTTTATCGAAAAAAGTATCAGAGGCGGTATTAGCGTTATAACAAAGAAATATTCTGAAGCAAACAACAAATACCTGAAAGAGTACAATCCTAAGCTACCTTCGAAGTATATAATTTATCTAGATTCTAATAATTTGTACGGTTATTCTATGGCCGAACCAATGCCATTTGGCGGATTTCGTTGGATTACGACTGAACAATTTCTATCGGAGACAGAAAAAAAAGATACCCGACGATATTTCGTATTTCGTTGAAGTTGATCTCGATTATCCAACTTCGCTACACAATTTGCACAACGATTATCCTTTCTGTACGGAATCAATGGTAATAGATCATAGTATGTTATCTCAAGAACAACAAGCGATAGCATCACCAAGACAAAATTCTATGGTAAAAAAACTAGTACCAAATTTACTCGATAAGAAAAATTATGTTTTGCATTACAGAGTTTTAAAACAAGCAGTAGATGCTGACCTTGTTTTGAGAAATGTTAATAGAGTTTTAAAGTTTAATCAGTCACCTTGGATGAAAGGTTATATTAACTTAAACACTTCGAGAAGAGCTGTAGCGAAAACCGATTTTGAAAAAAACTTCTTTAAGCTTATGAACAACTCCGTTTTTGGTAATACAATGGAAAATATTAGAAAACGAGTAAATATCGAGCTAATTAATGATATCAGTCACAGGAATAAACTTGTGTCAGACGATGATTTTGATAGTATGAAAATTTTAATGAAAATCTTGTCGCGATACAAAGAAGAAAAACAAATCTAAAACTAAATAAGTCAATTTACGTTGGAGCTTCCATGTTAGATTTATCGAGGTGGCTCATGCACGATTTTCATTACAATTTTGTTAAAAATCAGTGGCCGTCAAGTAGACTATTGTTTACTGATACCGACTCGCTCGTGTATGAAATCGAATGTGAGGACGTCTATCAGGATATATACGATAATCGATATTTGTTCGATATTTCCGATTATCCTCGTGACAGTAAATTTCATGATGACACAAATAAAAAGGTTATTGGTAAGTTCAAGGATGAAATGAACTCGAGTATCATCAAATATTTTATTGGATTGCGCAGTAAAATGTATGCCATATTGCTAGACAATAATAAAATAACAAAGAAAGCAAAAGGTCTGCCTCGCGATTTTGTTAAAAAGTTTATGAAATTTGATGATTACAAGTACGCACTTGACGGCGGCATTAGTTTTATAAGAGCAATGGCTATTCGAACAAATCATCATAAACTCGAAACAGAGGTCATTATCAAACGCGGATTGAGTAATTTTGATGACAAACGTTATTGCGAAAATGGAGTAGATACATTTGCATTTGGGTATTGTTTTGATGATAAATCTATACTCGATATTATATTCGATGACTAGGTGTGAAATTTTATGTAAACAATAAAAATAATGTTTGAAAATTTGACAGTGACAAAGAGCTATAATAGCAAGATCAAATATCTAATGATAGACGGCAAACAGTTGACAGTTGAAATTAATAATGAAATATCAGGTATATGTTTCAGTGGCCGTGACAAGCTAAAACTTTCGCTCATCAAATCTGATAACAGCGAGTATTTCAATTACCTTGAACAATTGAGCCAGAAGTTATCAGCAGGATTTAAAAACTTTCATGATCCGATAAGTCAACAAAAATATACTAAACTTACCATCGATCTCGATCGGTCAAAAGTATATTTTATCGACAAAAAATATCCTCTTAACAAGCCGCAAATTAAAGATTTGTTCGAATGTCGTCGCTGTGTGAGCGGCAAAGTAAAATTCTGTCTCTATTATCGTGATGATGAAATATTTCTAATATCAACGGTTGAAACATTGATAATTGGTGATGAGGTCTAAACTTTAGAAATAATGTTTCATTTACATTCTTACTCCAGCGAATAAATCCTACGCGTAATTGAAGGGGGTAGAGGTCTTGAGCTAGAAATCTCCTGGCTAAAAACTGGAAGTCTTGTTGGGATAGCGATTGGTGGGTCTCCGAGATGGTAATTTATATTTGTTTGGAGGGTCTCTGAGATGGTAATTTATATTTGTTTGGAGGTGGGTAAAGGTCTTGGATTATATTTGAGGTAGAAATCTCCTAGCTAAAAACTGTAAGTCGTTTTGGGATAGGGGTTGGAGGGTCTCCGAGATGGTAATTTATATTTGTTTTGAGGGTGGAGAGAGGTCCTGGACATAGAAGTCTCCATTTCCCTTACTACTATATTGAATGTCAGTCAATTGTATTATTTGTATGTTCACACATTGAATGTCAGTCAGATATATTATTTCTCTGTTCACCTTGAAAGTCAGTCAACTGTATTATTTGTTGATATACAAACAAATACATGGTATTTAGAGGTAGAAATTGTTTTTGCAAAAGCATTCATAACAAATTTTACTTACATGTGAGTGGGAAAATGAGATTTTAACTGACATAAGTAAGTTGGAAATATAGAATGAATGATGAAACTATAAATATTAAGGAAAGCTCACCAAGTTTTACAGAGATTCTGATACAGCTGGTTCAACGAAGATTTCAACGACATGTCTTTTCAAAGAGTAAGATCATGAGAAAAAGGTTCACAGAAAAACTCTCAGCCAATAGAATTGTAAGAAAAGATAACCGTTGTGTCCAAAAGTGCAGAGACCATTTGCTACTCAAGTGAGATTTCACAGGCCAGTACGTACAACATGCTACATGTTGGTGTCACGGTACCAAGTGTTTTTCATTACACAGTAATGATAAACTAAATATCAATTTTACCCTACTTCAGCATGCGTGTTGCATGCTCTCACAAAGAGTACGCTTAGATTGACAATTTGACAAGGACATAACCATGTACTCAAAGGCAATTAAAAGAGATAAATCAATCGGACTTAAACAAGGGTAAGAGTCCTATTCTTACTGTATATACGTTCTGATAGAAGTGTGTATCACATTTATTAAATAAACACAAACTATGATTTAACTATAGATCAACATAATCTCATATGTCACTAAGAGATTCAACTTACTTTGATTTAACTATAGATAAACATAGTCTCATATGACACTAAGAGATTCAACTAACTATGATTTAACTATAGATAAACATAATCTCATATGACACTAAGAGATTCAACTTACTTTAAGCCCAACTGAAATTATTACTGAATCCGATGTTCCCTTCACATCTGGCTCAGTATCTAGCTAGGCAGACTCAGGACCGAAATGGTGTGGCTTCGAATCCTACCATTGGTCGAGCCTGGGTCAGCTACAGTGGTGTGTTCCTGGGTATGACACTTTACTCCAATTGTCTCGGCACTTAATAACCTACTTGTGCTGCTGTGCCGTAAAGCGCTGAACGAAACGAAACCTTTCATATTCCCCCACCTCTCCCTATCTTTCTTTCATAAACAAGCACAGAAACGTGTTAGCTTTTATTTCTTGAAACAACATTACGTTGTAAGGAAGATAACTCCATGAAATACATACAGATGTAGTTGTCCTCCTTTTACTGTATTCTCCGTGTAATGTAAATTAGTTCGTGGAAAAGTGAATTATCTTTTATGCAATTAAATTATCCAAAATAGAAAGCGTACAAAAGTTCAGCAATGAATGTAGCAAAATGTGTCGTTCCTAAGTGGATACTATCCAAGCATGCGACTTCAAAAACTAATTCACAAATGATCTCGTATGTACCGGGTATAATCACAGATATGACTGATATATGTGTCTGACAACATATATAATACTGATACATGGAATTATCAACAAATATTACCGTTTAAGGAATTATCAACAAGTACGATCAGTGCATGATTCATTGACAAATATGATTATACATGGATTTATGTTCATTTTATTGTTCATAAACAAGTATGATACTGTCTTTGGCAGCCACACATATAATGAGACTGATTTTAGATTCAAAACTTAATTTATATATTCCATGAAAAATACGAGGATGTTTATAGTATCTAGGCGATTAGGATTCCACAGCTCTCGACAAATGGTGAAAGAACTACTCGCATGGTCCGTTCCTTTCAGCCTGTTTAACGATACCTCAGAAACCTCCTTATTCGTCAGTATCCTCCCTCGAACCAACGACACCACTGACTGCATTATATGTTTCACAAAACCAACAGAATTCTACGACTTCCATGTAATTACAAGGACTGAGCTGTCCGATACACAAGACTCGCTCAAGTTCGAATACAACGGTATACGTTATATATTAAAATATTTCCAAAGATCGAATATACGAGGTTAGTGTTATAATAGCATTGTTCGTATTCTAATATGTCTCCGATGAAAATGCTCGCACTGGATTATAAACATTTGCAACGTTTCTCGTTATTTAACGCGTACAACATATAACTGAATTCAACTTGTCTGTTCAGTTATAAACATGTACAACTTGGAAGAGAAGTACATTCTGTATAACAGCATGGCATTATTTTGACATTGGTCTGATTTTCTAGAAAATTTAACAACTTCATACATACAACGGATAGCAAGAAAGAATAGAGTTTTCATTTTCACATATCTCTACAGCTCATGATTTCTTCAGTAAAACGGACAGCTTCCTGATAAAACTCGTCTGTATTGTGGCGATGCAAAGAGAATTTGAGCTGTACATTCTATGGTCGTGGTCACATATCTACAGCCAGAAAACTCGATGTAAAACGTGTTCCGCACTGCTGGCGTTTTATGCGTACGTGGGTAATCGACCATTAATCAATATTTTTAAATCGCCGTTGTTAAAATACACCCACCCCCCTCCTCCAGGAAAAGGCTCCACGTGCGAAAGAAACTTATCTATATGCTCGTTCATATACATGCATAGGCATTTTCGTACATGCAATTCCGTGACACTATATGTCGCAGATAGTCTGAGATTAGTTACGATTTAATTTTGAGATGAGAAGGCTGCCACATATGCGATAGTTCATGTCCACGGAATGCAATTTTGTGGAAAGCAACCTTCCGTGAACATGCTGATCTGACTCCGTACTATTCTGGATTCCTGCGATGGGACCCAGTGTTTGAGGAATCGTATGGGCTTGTATGGAGGAATTGGCAACATATGCCCCGGGTGCCTGAGGTCCTGAGGCGCCAAAAACCCCTTTGGGCCTTCATAGTCACCCGGGCGCCATTTACCCTTAGGGCGCCACTGATCAACGTGGTTTCTACTACTCAGAACCGTTCAGCCTTTTCGAGGAAATTCGAAAAGAAACGAACGGAAAGGGGCAAAAGTCAATCAACGGTTATCGATGGGCTTATAAAGTGTCCATAGGAAATAGGGCTTAAAGAAATCGCGTTTATGTGACAGTACTCCGGATAAACTGTATGAAGAATTTCAAGTGAAGAAAAACTACAAAATGGGCTATTATTTCATAACATTAACAAGGAAATATTGAATCTAGACCACATCTAAGTAGTCTACAACAACTTGAACACCTTCCTCGAACCTTAAGTGTTCCTTATACCGGTTTACAGCATGTTTTTTTCTAGAACTCCATGGTTATTTTATATATATATATATATATATATATATATATATATATATATATATATATATATATATATATATATATATATATATATATATATATATATATATATATATATACATGACTTTGCATGGCATATATGTAAAATGTATAACTGGTGACCAAATTCATCGACAAGTGGTAAATTGTGTTTAAATAACGTAGTTTGACGCTTGCGTGATAATCTATAAACCAGCCCAACTGATATTAAGCCACCAGGCCATACAACTTTTTGTCTGCAATAGCCACCTTTACCAAAGCGTCCCCCCCCCCCGCTACCTCCAACACCAGACATGGGTTATTTTCGGAAATATTTATATATTTTCGCATTAAAGTCTATGAATGTTTGACTTGACTAAAGATACTCAGTATCCATGTCATTGTATTGAATGAAACTATATTGCTTAAAAATGACGCCTACACGAGAACTTCTTTTGTCACGGTATTATTTGTTCTTCCGTATACCTTATTGCTAACGTTGGATCACGGTACCATTTTGTTCTTCCGTAGACCTTAATAATAACGTTGGATCACGGTACCATTTTGTTCTTCCGTATACCTCAATGCTAACGTTGGATCACGGTACCATTTTGGTCTTCCGTAGACCTTAATGATAACGTTGGATGAAATAGTATAATTTTCTATCCTACATCAGCATGCGTTCCTCGCACTTCCATAAAGAGCAAAGTTAGATTGTTCATTTGACAAGGACAGAACTATGTACTCGACGTCACTAAGAGAGATAACTCTGCCGGAACTAGAGTAATCATTCGCACGATAACATTTTCATTGATGTGTATCTTTTCTTAAATGATACAAAATACAAAGCATGATCTAAATGTAAATTAATATAATCTAAAATGCAGCCAGAAGACTCACTCTTTTTAACCTGACAGAAACTACAAGTCTTAGATATGCACCAGTCACAGCTTTGTGGTTTATTTATAAATCCAATTTAGCTCCAACCAACTCCACCCCAATCCCACCCCTGGGCTTGCACAATTGGCAATGTTATACCTGTTGTACTCGGTGCAGAATATATTTTGGCCACTGTGACGTAGTTATGTATCACCAACCAGTTCCACCAGTGCAGGTGTCACAACGCAGATAGAAGAAAAGAACGCATAGTGAGGAAAGAAAAAAGGGCTAAAAAGATTTTAAAAATTTATCGAAATGGATTTTAAAATACAGACATAAATAAAGTATAAATAACACTGTCACATTTACCTCCTCCCAACCGCTCCCCCACACAGAGATCCTTATACTGAAGAAAAATGCTGATTGATCTATGTGCAAAATTAAGGATGATTACATTGTCCGTGTACTGAATAACTGTTGTAGGATATTGTTGTCATTGTCAGGTAGCAGGACGAATGCATTATCTCTGTCAGTGGTCAGGTAGTAGGACGACTGGATTATCTCTGTCATTGTACTGAATAACTGTTTGTATCATACTGTTCTTATTATCAGGTAGTAGGACTATTGGATTATCTCTGTCAGTGTATTTAATAACTGTATTCATGATACTGTTGTCATTGTCTTGTAGTAAGACGAATGAATTATCTCTGTCCGTGTACTGAAGAAATGTTGTATGATACTGTTGTCATTGTCAGGTAGTAGGACGACTGGATTATCTCTGTCAGAATATTGAGTAACTGCTTGTATGATACGGTTGTCATTGTCAGGTAACGGGACGAATGGATTGTCTCTGTCAGTTGTCAGGTAGTAGTACTAGGACTGGATTATCGCTGTCCGTGTACTGAATAAACGTTGTATGATACTGTTGTCATTGTCAGGTAGTAGAGCTTTTTGTAAATCCCTATTTGTTTTGAATTCATTTGAAAGGGATTTATTTGGAAAGCACAAAAGACGGGGTATGTAATAAACACAAAACCATATCAGTGGAGTTTTTCAGAGTCAGGGGAAAGAATTCGTTTGGTAATGACTAACTCGACTAATTGTTACGCCGTATCAGACTCAGTCTTTGTGCAGACTATATATAGGGTTGTGATAGCGATACATTTGATGTCTTAACCCGAAAGTTTGTTCAAATCCTTTGTTTTTGCAGGCGCCACCAGAGTTTAAATACAAGATAAAGAACCTGAACTTCGACAGCAATTACACCGTCCATATCTACGCTTATGACGATACGTTCCGTCACGGGAGCTCTGAGGATATTGCCATCAGCTTCACGACACCAGCTTGTCTCGAAGCAACTCGGTACAATTACACTGTTTGTGGTGAGTAATTTCAATTTGTTATGGAATAAAAGATCTATAAAGTTTCAACTTCTCGTATATAATACTTATGTATATATTTATTACATGTTCGTTTTATGGAGTTTATCAAAGATCAAATTTATACCTGTACATAAGCCCAGACTTTAAGAAAACAAAAACAAATGTCAGTTGATAGTCAAAGGCCTAATCATTCCTTAAAACAAACTGAGATGTAAGAAAATACATAATTATTTCAACGTGCCACGGAAATACAAACATCACGTCCCATACTGTTAAACTGTATTTAGATAATTGCATGAGTTTCGTAGATTTGTCAATTAGGCACTTGCATTAGTTTCGTAGATTTGGCAATTTGGCACTTGTATTAGTTCTATAGATTTGTTACTTCATTGTATAACATACACAGTAGAGGGTTGACAATGCCCACAACAACAAAAAAATCAGCAAACGTATTCAAGCTGGTTCCAATCTTACAGCAATGCAAAATCTGGGGAAGGTATTCTAAGAAGCTAATACCATCTCGCCACAAGCACAGATAAGATTACGTCTCAGACTTATATTTAAAACATTTAGTACCAAGAGAAAAGAAACTGGCAAAAATAATATTGGATAGGAAATGGCAAGTTATTTAAATAACTTCCAATATCATTGTCTTTGTATATTTAAACAAGTCCTTTGTTAGTATTTTGCAGGGGGTTAGGATTGGGGGTTGCTTTTTGGGTGATTGGGGGTATATGCATAAGGGCTATGAAACAAAAATCAAACTGCTGGAAAAGCAGAGCGAACACTCAGAAACATTTTCGATGAAGATTTCACTCTTATGTATTTCTTTTGCATTTAATAGGTTACCGTCTCAAGTTAATTACAATAAACCTTTTCCAATAAAATCTACAAAAAGGTGAGGTGCCAAGAAATTATGCCCAGAACAAAGTTGTGCCAAGGAACCATACCTAAATTGCACAGAATTATGCCCAGGAACTGTATGTAATTTTCTTAGAGACAACTTTGTCACTTTCACAGCTAGATAAATGAAACCAAGGAGTATTAACACTCATCATGCTATTTTATGTTACATCGAGACAGCATATAAAAAAGCGTAAATATTTAAATTACATAGTGACACACCTGAAGCTATTTTACGTTCTAATTCTCAGCCCCGGAACCTCCATGCAACCTTAGTTGGACAGACACTGGCGTGTTTCAGGAAGGACAATCTTTACTGGACAATGTCACTTTATACTGGTATGCACCTATACACGCTTCTCCGGTCAACACATTTCAGAAATATGTTGTGGATTGGAGTAAGGAGCTGCCAGTGCAAAGTCATCCATACGAAAAACCACATTTTGGCAAAGTTGAAGTCGATGAGGTAAGCATGGCATCTATACCATACGAAGCACCACATTTTTGGCAAAGTTGAAGTCATGAGATAAGCATTCCATTCTATGCAACACGAGATACTGTATTTTGGCAAAGTTGATGTCGATGAAGTAAGCATTGCATTCTATGCTATACGAAAAAAAGCATTTTGGTAAAGCTGAAGTCGTGGAAGTAAGCATTGCATTCTATGCTATATGAGATACTGCGTTTTGGCAAAGTTGAAGTGAATGAGGTCTGCATTGCATTCTATGCTATACGAAACAACACATTTTGGCAAAGTTAACATCAGTGAGGTAAGTATGGCATTCTATGCTACATAAAATATTGCGCTTTGGCAAAGTTGAGGTCGATGAGGTAAGCATTGCAATCCATGCTATACTAGATACTGCATTATGGCAAAGTTGAAATGAGTACGCTGATTCCACAGCTAAGTTCATTCTGTTGTCATTACTTTGTCAAATACATGACACAGTCTGCTAATGAAAACCTCCACAGAGGGACATAAATTGTACGTTTTTAAAAGTTTTGATGTGTTAATTCAAAAACCCAGAGAGAGAGAGAGAGAGAGAGAGAGAGAGAGAGAGAGAGAGAGTTAATTGCGAAAGGACTTGCATTGTCATAATAATCATTAAAAAATATATGGTTAATAGATTTGATTTGACTGACTACCTAATGCAGTGAATGGGGCCACTTTAGCGACAATGGCGACATCCATACAACCCCCCCCGGCACTTTAGCGACAACGGGAATTTAACATTGGAATTTAATGGGCCACTTCGGCGACAATGGGACTTTAACAAGGGGAACATTGGACCTGTACAGGGACACTGGACACTGGCAACAATGTTGCAAGTGGCTGATCTCAGTCGGGCGAACACTGACAACAATGTTGTCAGTGGCTGACCTCAATCGGGCGGAACAGTGTGGCAAGGGGGATTGACTTGAATAACTGTAGGGACAAATAGAGACATAGATAGAGACATAGGGTTTATTACATATACGAACCATTTTGTATGTAAAAAAAACTTTTAGGCAAGAGAGCAAATCTTTTCGAGACATATGAGTGGCCCTGAAAAGGGCCTATGGGTTTTTTTCTATTTTCTCTCCTCCCTTCTTTTTCTCCACCAACACATTATCTTCCCAATCACAGTCTTCTTCTCCTTCTTCTCCTTTTAATCCTCTTCTTCCTCCGTCTCCACTATCTCCTCTTTCTTCCTCTTCTCATTCTCCCCTTCTTCCTCTTCTTTTTCCATTTTCTCGTTCCATGCTCTCATTTGTTCTATCTCCTCTATATATTCCTTTTCTTCTCTAATCATCTCTCTTAGTAGTTCCTTTGTCTTCTTCAAATAGTGTATCTCCATTTTGAGACGGTGGAGACTATATTCACCATACTCCATTCTCATTAAGAATTCCTCTACCATGCCCAGGTCATCCACCGCCTCTTGCAATCTCATCATGTTATCTAAACACTTGTTTGCCATTTTTATTCAATGTTGAATGGTGCGAATGACGAACGCTCCATTTTATATGTCTCAAGCACGGACGAGAGGGAAAACATCTCTTACCAACAACCCATATCACCTATCAAACCACCCATAGTGATGAGAGTGCTAACCTAAAATAAATGTTTATACAAAATCACTATACTTTCTATCAGTACATAGTAGGAATTAAAATTGTGCAGCGACAAGGGCTTTCGTTAAGATAAAAAACTAACATACACACACAAGCACACACACACAAACGTACACGCGCGCACAAACACACATACACACAAACACAAACAAAAATACACACAAAGAAACGTACGCGCACGCATACAAATACAAATACACATACACACAAACGTACGCACGCATGCAAACACAAACACACACACATACATACATACACACAAACGTACGCGCGCACACAAACACACATACATCAGTAAAGGAGTTAGTGTTTATAGTCACGCTACTCCACATTCACACAGATTGGCAACTTGATTAGTCCCTCTTTTTTAGAGATCTGGTTAGCCCTGAGAAAGGCTGTTTCTTTTTAGAACTCCAGATGCACCTCTTAATGCTGGCACCTCCCAGGTCTGCCCCCACACACGCAACGTCTGCTCCAGTCCTGCTCTCAATTGATATGCCATGTTGGAAGCGCAGCGGGGGGTTGAGTTGCTTCACTATCACAGTTTACACTCTGAGGGATAGTGAAGACTTGTTCCCTCTGTCTTCTTCTATGCCACATCCGTGCATACTGTTGACTCCTTACTTGTGAGGGACGCTGCGGCTCCCACTCTTGCCGCTGTCTTTCTATCTCCTCCTCCCAGTTTTCTGTCTCTGGGACAGCGGCTCTTGGTACTGGTACTGGTTGTAGTGGCTGTGGATGTGGTTGACGTGGCTGTGGTGGTGCTGCTAGTGGCTGTGGAGGCGTCCTCACCTCAGGCTTGACCTCACACAAAGGCCTAAGTATGAGGTGAGGCAGGATTCTTTCCTTCTCCTCTTCTTTCTTCTTTTCTTGCTCCTCTTCTTCAATTTTGGCACTTTCTGCTATGGCCTCCATAGCCAGCTCGTCTAAAAGGCGCCTGGCATACTCCAGGTGCATTTAGAGTTCCAGTAGTTTCGTTAGTCTACTCATTTTCTTCCAGTTGACTGGTCAACGATGGGTAGCCAGACTGACGAACGCTCCGATTTATATGTCTGAAGCGCACACGTGAAGGTATACATTCCTCTTTCACAAAAAAACTAACAATACCTACTTTACTATCCATAACATGGAACGCGAGGACCTAAAAAAAACACTCACGTCCACTTTTTTTTTTTTACCTACAAACACATTTTATTACCATTCCTTCCTATAAAAAGCACAGAGACTATCCTACAAGTCAGAGAAACGAAGTGCTTATAGACACACTTCTATCTTTTCCACATAAAACAAAGAAACGAAGTGTTTATAGATACACTTCTATTTTTTGACCTACAGGCAAACACAAAATTATGTGATTGGCAATTTGACAAGTATCTCTTTTCTAGATGGATGGGGTAGCCCTGAAAAGGGCTGTTTTTGTTGACTGGGTTATGGCAATCTTTTATCGTCTAAGATTGCATCCCCGTCTGGCTGCAGGCTTTCCGACAGGATAGGGTCTGCTTCTTCGGAAAGAGAAAGATAACACTTTCGTGTCCACACGGCAGTCCACAAAACCTCTGTCTGGCTCCTGCTGTTGTTGCTGCTGCTGCTGTTGCTGTCCTCTCTGCTGTTTGTGAAGTCTGTACTTCTACGTCCATTGTTCTTGCTCCTTCTTGATTTCGTCTTTAAAGACCTTTTCTATCAGGTCTTGGGCCACTTTTAACATCCTGACATTTTCAGTCTCACCAGGCTTCGGTATCAGGTTTTGCCTGACACGATGTAAATTCACGTAGGCTTCGTTCAGTTTAGGTAAATTAGAAGGCATCTTCATAGTTTGACGAGTCAACCATGGATGGTCAGATGGAGACCGCCCTGATTTATGCGATAGAAAACATCCCTACGAGTTTTGTTGGGTAGGAACGCTATATAACTTATCTCATGGTGAGAGATAGAGAGAAGTCAAAGAGGATGTTAACAACAAACCACCAAGACTTTTTTAAAACATAACATTTTTTATTTAACCAACGATTAACCAACAACTTACAATAAAACAATTTATGCAATATCAAAGAACACAGTTTTGACAAGGTTGACAATGTTGTGACTTGAAGTTAGACTTCCACGGATCGAAGTCATTGGACCATTGATGTACACTACGTTTCCTAGCTAAAGATTAGAGATATCCATAATGGTCACAAAACCATCGATCTACTTTCTCATCGTTTGTGGAACAGTCACGATCAAAATAAAGCCACTAAATGTTCTAAGGGATATCCAAGACTGCGTTGATGAAGAAAATACACACAATATTGTCCACACGCCACAGAATCTGTATCTTGTAATTTCACATTATTGAAGCGACTCGTCTGGGCATTTCTTCTCATAAAGTCGATGATGACGTCTTCCAAAGGTGGTAATCCATACGAATCAAAATATTCCACACAGGCATCTTTAGGGAAGTAGACGGCAACCTAGTGAGTTCCTGGGAGATGACTGTCGTCCGTGTTGATGACATAAGCTTCATGGTCTTTAGGTTTGCAATGAGGCAGTTCATCTTAGCTCACACAATAGGACTCCAAGAAGCGGAGTACGAACTGTTGTTCAAAATGTAATAAAGTTCCCAGGTATCTATTTTTTTTTTCTTGTTTTTCACAGGTGATAATAAGTCATTAATTCAATCCTGAATTTTTGCCTGAAAATCTCTGAGAAGTAAACGTCTATTCGTTTCGTCTTCGTACTCTGAACCAAGAGAGTTTCGATGCGATGTATCTTCAGAACATTCAATGTAGGGGAGGAATGATCATGCAAGTATTTATACCACTGATGAAACACTGCTTCTTCTGAGATGAGACCCCAAGTGTCCTCCAGATACTCGTCCAATTTTTCTTCTTGACTCATCATCAGGCATTTATCGTGTTGAATTTGACTGGGATGGTCGTTATGATATCCATAGCAATCTTTCTTGGTCAACCCTGTAATGGTTTCTGCCAGATGTTTAGCAAAACATGAAGCTAAATGTTCTTCTTGTTCTGGCCATCTGGACATGACCATGTCCTCTTCGTCTTTGTCTTCTTTGGTGGATGGTTCTGCTTCCACCATATCCTCCCATTCCATTTCCAAAGAGTCTCCACCATTCAAAGAAGGATAAAAGTCTTCCATAGTTTCTAATAGCCTAGAATGACTTCTCTCAAACTGTTGATTTCTATGGTATTATCGAATTCGGCATACAAGATGACGTTCAGCGTTTCATTAAGGTCTCGCTTTTTAAACTGAAGTTCCACACGAATCTCGCCTGATTTTATAGGGTGGAAATGTCCCTCGTAGATGCCTTGGCCTGGAGTGATATCAAAAGCCCACAATGCGTAACCTCCTGCATAATCCTCGTACGCAATGCAGTGGCTAGCGTTGGTTCCTAACTGTCCGGTAGCTTCGTACAGGGACAAGTACGATCTCAAGTAATTCTTCTCGGGACCAAACTTAGGTTCGAAGGGTCTGGTACACAGGGTTTCGCTACTGACTGAGATTTTGGACACATGACATTGTTGAAAGTTGAAAGGAATTTCCTCGAAGGCTCCGTTGAAGGCTTTCTTGGTGACGATACCAATGATTAAAAGTTTGGGTAACTGTCGTTGGAACAGATGATCTTCGATCATGGATAGGTGTCCAGCGGGAATTGTGAAAGTTTTCACTTTCACGCGTCGTATCGGATACTTGGAGGTCGTTCTACTCAAAGTGTGACTGATGTCGTTTCCCACTTTAGGTAACACTTCCACGCGTCGTACATTAAGTCGGGCTTCTACGATGATGGTTTTGAAACAAGTATTTTCTCCAGCCATCAAAAAAAAGCGGCACTGCTACGATTCAATCTCAGGCGGACATCCACGCCGTTCAGCAAAATACTTCTCTTGCAACCACATGCCCAAATGCAAGCGATCCATCAGCTCTAAACTATGGCTTTCAGCAATTTTCTGTTGACGTTTTTCATATCCCTGATTGTCGTCATCTAGGTCGTTGAACTTAGCCGATGTGGCAGGATTCCGTACCACACAGGCATCCAGATGGGTGTTCTTGGCTTATGTTCCGTACGTCAAGATATTTGCCAGGTACGCTCGATAAGGGTAAGTATCATTACTGCTACTGACCAGTTTGTTATTCAAATACAAATCCACTTCGCTGAACAAGGAATGTAAGAAATTGTTGACGGGGGCTACTTTATCTCCGCCGTCTATATTGGCACTGTTCCCTTCGGTTTCTTTGACTTTCAAATACAAGTAACTGCTATTCAGATCGATGTAATTTTCGGGCTGTCCTTTTATTTCAAACTCGATGGGAGCTGAATCCGTCAAAGGGAAGATGGGATGAAATTCTACCCATTGGGATTCTTGCATCGTCATCATGGTGGGTGGCATGGCAAACAGATCCATTTCTGACTTTGCACATGCCCAAGGCTCTCGGTGCATCATTTTATTCTTTCTCTCTATTTCCTATTAATAATCAAAAACGTCTAAGTCTCTGACGGTTCTTCTTTTCTTGATCGTCTTTCTAGCTCTGGAGGTGTGAAGGCCTCTGGAGGGGTGTCTTCGTCGTCGTCTCTTTCTCCCTTTTCCTTGCTGTGCCGTTAGGGAAGAAGGAATGACTGACTCGGCAACGTCCGTGGCATTTACAGGAGTTTCTCGTCGAGCGAAAATGTCTTTGCCGGTTAGAAGCAAGACGTTTTTGGCTGCTTTCAAGAAAGCTTCATTGGGGTTTTGTTTGTCGAGGTTGACATTTTGGAGAAATTCTTTGCCTTGCGTCAAAGCGGCATCTTTCAAGGCGTGCAATCCGCGTGTCACCATCGGTTTCAAAACGGGGGCCACCGAACGAAACGCCAATGTCCTCGCTGTCGAGCGACTCCTCGGTACACAGGAAACATGACTTAACAAGTCGTTAGAGAATGTTTTCGAAAATGGAGTTTCACCGTCACTTTCCCTTTGGTGAATGAAATATTTTGTCCCAGATCTCCTTTTATAGTAATGTTGACGGTGTCGAAATACAGCTTACTGATGGGCAAATAATGAGGATTTACAAATTCGCGGTGAACGTGATAGGTGTCTCCACCTTCCTCGTCAGCGGTCGTAGCAGAATCCACTTTGAAAGGAATGAAGATCAAATTTAAATTTAGTCCCTGGATCAGTTCTACCGGGGAACGAAATAACTTTGCAAAAGAGGAGTTAAATGGAAACGATTGCTAATTCGCCTCTTTTCATCATATCCTTCCTCTTCTCCATGTCCCCACCCAAAATGTCAACAAATTTAGGAAAAAATAAAATGGACACCATTTTGCCCTCCAAAAATTTCAACAGCAGGCGACGAGACACTTTATGGTACTCGATGTTGACACTTTCTCCTTTTCTCTCCAAGGGTTTACCAAATATAGCATTCAACCTGAAAGCAATCATGTTCACCAGACGTTGACCGCTAAAGTAATAGCCTGTAGGAATTGTCATCTCATAGGTGGACAATTTAATCCTGGTGTTATCTGTTTTCGGAGTGTTATTTGCAATTTGGCTTTGATTCAAGAATTATTGTAATTCGTCGTCATGAACTTCGACCGTTAAAAAGTTTTGATTTTGAAGGACATTTAGGACTTGTGTTGGGTGAATCATTTCCACCAAAGCTACTTCCCAATGGGCTTCGTGATCCAATTGGATGGCCTGAGGTAATTTAGCCGTATAACAGCATAATGTGTTTTTGGGAAACACATCCGTGGAACTGTCACTGGGTAACCTAAAGTAAAATTGGTTGTTCATAATTCAAGAGTTCTGCTATCCGAGGGATCGCTGGAGGTCAAACTCCCATTGTTCCCGTTAGAGTATTTCAGGGAAGGATTGGGGAGAAGGTAACCGATGCAACTGCTCAATAAAATGGTCCACAATTGTTTGTCTCCTTGTTGCAAACTCAAATTGGCACTGGCAGCACCGATGACACAATACACCACAAAGATTTGGCAGAAATAGACGATTTCCATTTTAGGCACACGTTCTTCCACCACATCCACTAGGTCTGCTTTCGTAGATCTTGCACAGAAGAACTAGGTGAAGGAGTGGATGAAACTGTGTTGAAGGGCATGATTGTGACTTCTTTTTATAGTCGATGTCACGTTTGCTCAGCCCCAGGTATCAAGTCGTGTAGAAACTAGGGTATTATTACAAACCATGTATTTGATGTCTAAACATTGCCTCAGACTAGTGTTAATCCCTTAGATCGTGCCAACCAGACAAAGGCATGTAGTATTCACACCTGTTAAGTAGTTGTTCAGGGATCAAAGGAAGCCCGCAGGGTGAACGGGGTGAGTTCTCATCCGTCCCCACGTGGACAGACAGCGAGAGGACATTGTCAGCTAAGTTTGATTGGATCGGTTCACAGCGACATCCAATCAGAACTGAGATAGAGGGTGTGATTACAACTTAGATCTGAATTATAACTTCGTACCTCGCAAGCAAGGGGTCAGTTACGCCTAGACAGACTGCTAAGAAATAGGGTTACTCCGTGAAGCCACTCGCAATTGGCGGTAAAACTTAGAACAGATGCTAATGGAAGACAAGCCTCGAAAAGGAAGCTTTTTAGGGGACAGAATTTCCGGTTCAATTGAGTCCCGAGTCTCCAAGAGGGGAGACAGAAGTGAGACTGGAAGAACAGTCGGAGTCGACAAAGTCTAGTCAGTGGAGAGAAGGTGGACAGAAGATGGAGGAGGATGAAAAGGAGTCTGGTGGAGGAAGTCGAGGAGGAGGAGAAGGAGTATAGTGAGGTCGAGGAGGAGGAGGAGTAGAGAGAAGTCGAGAAGGAGGAGAAGTAATTTGAAGAAAGTCGGGGAGGAAGAGAAGGAATTGGGGGAAATAGGAGAGAAGAATACACAGATGAGTAGAATACAACGACAGGTGGAAATCTATCTCACACTAATCAAGTGATGCAATAGGCTATTAAAGGGTCGAGCGGAAGGAGTGTACTTGGGAAATTTGAATCATTTGACTATTGAAATGTTATTAAATTGGTATTCATTGAATTTCACCCTTTTCTGTATATTTAACCATTTAGCCGTCGGCATTGCTGACTGGAAGCTCGGAGCTGTACATCTATCTTTCACAAATTTAACTTCCAACCAAAATCGAGCCTGGGTGGGATTTCTACAACAGTTTAATTATAATATTGGAAGCACCCCACCCCAATTCCCCCAACCAAATCCTCACAGTGAGGGCATCGTCCACAGTCGATGACCTGCGAAGCGTCGAACCAAGAATGAAAACTGGGTTGATATCCTTTCCAACGTACTTTGACTTCTTTGACACGTCGGTTTCCACTTTTCGGGTTCTTCGATCGAGAATGCTTTCGATGTCGTACACTTCGTCTTCTTTTTTTGGTCACACATTGTAACTCGGGTAAGTAAAAGGTTCCTTTTAACACTTCCCCATTCATGTCTTCCAATTTATAAACGGCAGGATGACGGCCACGCACTCGTCCAGTAACACGAAACAATTCGGTGGTCCAGTTGGGTAAGTAACCTTTGTCGAAAGTGCGTTTGGTTTTGCCAATGCGCAACCAGTCTCCCGCTTCATCTTTCTTGTGGACAGCCACAGACGGGGACATACCAAACAGGCGCTCAAAGACGGTCACTTCGTTGTCGGGAGTCACTTCTTGGGGAGCACGTCCGATGCTCCGATGGTAAGGTTGGTTGTACTCTTGGACCAGGTGCGGTAATACGTTGATGTACTTGAGAGTGTGTTGATGTGTAAAATATTTCCACATGCGTTCTTTCAAGGTGCGTTCAAAAATTCCACGTTGCTGGCTTTGGTTCCTGAATTCTCGGTGGTGAAAAATTGAATCTCTCGTTTCTTCAATTCATTTTGGAAAGATTGGTTCAGAAATTCGGTGCCTTTGTCAGTTTGCCATTGAAGAAGGTGACTACCACTTTGTTTCAACACGAGTTTGAGGGCTTGCACTAACTCAGTGCTCGATTTGGAAGTCAATGGCACGACCCAGGCAAATTGGGAAAAGACGTCAATAACAAAAAACAAATATTTGTAGCCACGATTGTAGGTGGCCAAATGACAGACATCGGCTAAATCGGCTTGCCTTTGATGATCGATGCCCTCCACTCGGGTGCGACTTCTGGAAAAGTTTCATTGAATGGGCTTGTGTAAAGTGTACGTGGCTTGTTCTTGTAACCATCGTTGCACTTGAGGTAAGCGGACATTTTTCAGTCGAATTTTGGCAGCACGATACAATTTCTGAACTCCTATGTAACCTGCAGGATGGGCTGGATCGTAGTAAATGCTGGCTGACACATTTTCCATCAGGACCTTTTAATATGTCACCCACTCTTTACTGATGCTACTATGGATGGGGTGGGGTGGTGGTTTGGAAACGGCTTTACGTGTCCGATGTGCTACGGGAGTAGAAGTCGAGGGTAGTGGTGGTGGTGGTAATGGGATGGCTTTTGTCTTTCTTTCTTTTTTAACTTCTGGTTTCCCTTCTTTCTTTTGATTTCTGTCGAAGGAGGAGTGGACATCATCTTTTGAACAAAAGCTTTAAGTTCTTCTCGTTGGGGTGTGGGGAAGGGGTCAACAAAAGGACGCTGCAATCTTAATAGGGTGGGAGCTGCTGACGATGTTTGAAAGACTTCTCGTGCATCTTCCTCCTCAGTCTTCCGTGGGGCTGCGTCTGTCTTGGCCACTGGGGCTAGTGGTGGTGGTGGTGGTGGTGATGGACTTTTCATAAGGGCCTTAAAATCTTTCAGAGTTGGCGGAGCTGTTTTGTCGAAAGCTTTCTGGTGAAAATGTTGAAGTCTCTGCAACAGTTGACCGTACAGTTGCGATTTTTCCGTTTCTGACAAATCTCTGCGATCCATCAACGATTGCAATTCGTGTTGTAACTGAGAAATCTCGGTCGAATGAGAATTGGGAGGTAGATGCGGGGTCCATTGTTCTTGCCAACGATTGAATTCCATCCTTTGATTGTTAGGTACTAGAGTCAGTTTTCTCCTTCCATCAGATTCCAAAGGTCACGTGTAAGATCTTTTGCCTCTAGAGTCCTCCTTTTATCTTCTTGATCCTTTTTATCTTGGAGCCATTTGTTAAGCAGTAGCATCCACGACTCCTGTAACCTGGATGCCAATGTGGCCTTGAGTATGGGTGCTAACAACAGGTGCACAAATCCTCCGCGTTGTACCAACATATTTTCTTTTGAAGGAAGGGTATTTTCTTTCGGACCATTTGACGAAGAACGTGCCGATGTTTGGCTAAGCATTCTTTCTGATGTGGAAACAAAGGTATCGTTACCTTTCAAGACATTCAGACAACATTCGCACACGGTATCGATGACGACTTTGGAGGCTGTTTGAATCATTTGTTTTCGCATGGGTGGAGAAGCTTTGGACAGGACGGACAACACGCCCCAATGTTTGGCTAAACGAAGAGGCAGTCCTTTTCTTTTCTTTCCTTTGGGGGTAGAAGAGGGATGACTTCTGGGGGGAGACATCTTTGTTTGTTTGTTTGCTCCGGGGCACACACAAAAAATACACTGACGTCGATGACTTGGTACACGTCCTTTTATCTTATTTTTTGGCGGTGTATTATTGGAATAGGTCAAAGGGTTTGTAACGAGTCTTTTTGACGACCTCTTTGACTATATCATTAAAAACTCCTCACCTTTGGTTGCTCCTCTCTTTCTTTGGACGATGGGGTCTTTTCAGGGGTAGACGTCGATGCCTCTGTAAGCGGTTTTCGGATGACGAGACTGTCCTTTTCTTATGCCTTTTCCTTTTTGGACACGAGAACGACGATGGTGGAGTGCACTTTTTTCTGGGAACATCTTTTGGCGTTCAGGAGCACAGAAACACTGATACCCATCGTTTGCCCCAGGTCTTTTTTATATTGGAATGCGTCGCCATTGATTATCTTTACGTCGTATCAACTTGATGACAGGCATTACGCGTCGTGGAGGGGTTCTCAACGGACTAAATCGGGACAGTTCTTGCTTGGATAAATCCAGTAAAGTCTGTAACATTCCCGATTTCTCTTGAACTTTGATTTTGGGGGCAGGTACTTTGTGAGCATCTGCCGCTGTGATTAAAGAGGTGGAGGAGGAGGGTGTCACTGCTGGAGGAGAAGTTCCTGGATACACGGGTTTCCATTGTTTCATCAAATTAGGAAGAACGGGTGTCAAATTGGGTTTGGCTGCCGTGATTTGCAACGGAGAAGTGGAAGAACCTGAAGCTACTGGAGACGCTGCAGACCGTGGTTTGGGAATGTAAGGTTGCACCCTAGTGGTAATGCCTCTCTTGCGAGTAGAAGCTGTTTTCTGAGGTGTTTTCTGGGGGCTTTTCTTTTTCTTTTTCTGGGGACATTTCTTTTCCTGAGGCTGTGACCTAGTCTTGACACCGCTGCTCTTTTTCTACTTGGTACCTTTGGGTCAGGGAGGGGCTTTTATCTTGGGGAGGACTTTGGGGGCATTGGGATACCATTTTAAGGGGGAGCGAATGATGACACCTCCTATTGAATCGCTACCTCCAGGTTTCAAAATGATTTGCTTTTTGGTTTGAGTGTCGATGCGGAGATGTGCCAGTTACTTCAAGGCTACTTTGTTTCTCTCAAAAAAGCGTTTGGTGTGATGTGGAATGTGAATGATGTCTTGCAGTAATTGACGTGCTGTCATGGTAAATCATCGTATGACTTCTCTGAGACTGGCTTCTAAGACACGAGTACTTATTTGTGGGTTTTTTCCGCGACTGATGCCGTACAAGGCAATAATCAATTTGAGGGGAAGATGAGACTGAAGGGACGTCATGTTGACGATGTGTGAGACAGACCAAAAGTGTCCGAGGTATTTATAGATATTTTTGTTGTTAAGTCGACGGGGGCGTGTACACGACAGGCCCTCTGTCTTGGCACCAGTAGTGAAATAGATGGGTACGAAATCGCAAATAATCAGGGGTGGTGGGTTCTAAATCCACGAGTAAATAGGCGTGAGGGGTTTGAGTGGCATCGCCGTACGCATGAGTCAGCCAAGGAGTTCCTAACTGTTTGTCTAACACTTGCACTTGCAATTTATCTCTAAGGTTTTTAAACAAGACCACTTAATGAACATAGAGACTGATGGTACAACGGGCTTTACTTTGTTGAAACAAATTTTGGGTGATGTAAATCACACTGGCATTACGATGATGCCCTTTGCTTGTAAACCACAGTTTAATTTCTTCGTCGTCTTCTCCTAACATGCCGTCGAATATGACCAGATGTGTTTGACTGTGGTCAGACACGATCTCGTCGTCCTCGTCAGGAATGCCTTACACAAAGACGATGGAATCGCCTTGACTTTCTCGCAGGAGGCTGTACGCCTAATGCCACTCTTTGTAACATCGATGTTTATGTTCGATCAAACGTTTGACAAATTCGGTTTTACCTGAACCGCTGTGTCCCGCAACTAAAATGTTAAAGGGATGGCGAAGATACAAGGCCTCCCAACTGGCACGGTCTAAGTTTTCGTCGATGACTTTGAAAGTGGAGGAAGAGGGATCAGAGACAGCAGAGGTAGCCATAGTGTAGGGAATGTCACTTTTGAAACGAAGACAGACAAGACAAGAGTTTTTATACTTTTTTCAGTTCACGTTTGTTTCAAAAGTATTTTTAAAATGAAACATGAAAGACAAAAATACATAAAAGCCAAATGGTTAAGTACATGGATAAAGTACACATCAAAACGATCAAAGTGGAATATAAACAAGTCACTGTACAACGTTTTTGGTGACGAAGGTGTGGTGTCGTAGGGACAGTTTGTAATGTTCTTAGAGTCTCTACACTTGGTACAGTCGCACAGGGGTCTCCCGGAATGGCCTTTCGGGAATGTCCATGTCAATGACGGTCCTGTCCTGAATGGAGTGGTTGTCCTTGGTGTCGGGTTCTTCTTCTTCTTCTGACACTATGGCTAGCACAGGTTTAAAAGTTACTTTTTTTACTGGACACTTTAAGTTCACTTTTTCCTTTGAATGCATAACATAAATCTTGGGCAATGTAAACCACTTCTTTTGTCCAAACCTCGAAGCCCAAACTTTTCCAGTCACGTACATCTTTCTAGTGAGAGTGTAAGACACAAACTATACACACATCTTCGTAAGCGTCCGGAGTGGCTAAAATTTCACAAAGAAACGTTTCTTCAAACAGCGGTCGGAAAGTTTGCAGATGAAGGCGCAACGCTTTTGAAAGAACGAGTTTCTCGTGCTCATTTAAAGGAAATATCAGCATCTTTTTGGTAGTACCTCACAGTACAGAACGTAAAGAGTCCACAAGGAATCGGCTGGTAAACGAAATCCCAGAAAGCAAGTCATTAATACACGGACCACACGTCGACCCCAAGTCAATGGACACAGTTCTCGTAATAAGTGTTGGTAATCCTCCACATTCTGAATACTGTCGTTGATTACTTTCCACGGAACCTGTCATATCACTATGATAAACGTCGTGGCATCTTTGCCAGTTTTTATGCCTCTTTTTGTTGGAGGTAATAAATGTACTTTTTGCACAGAACTAATCGTATTCCAGTGGCGAATCCAAATTTTAGTCACTAGTTCACATACCACACACCGCACAGAATATTCCTCTACAGACAAAATTTGTTCGTGTTAAAGATTTTGGTAATCCTCCAGCTCTTCCTCTGAAATTCGCTGTATTATGGCTAGCTTCTAAGAAGTAGGATGAGTAGCAACCAAAGTCTTTTGGTCCTCGTCCTGTTGAACAGTCTCTGATAATTGGAAAGTTTTCAAACGAATCAGTCCTCTTATAGCATTCAGGTACCAGTGGTTCCAACATTGGTGACGTAACGGATGGAATTGTCCTTTGCGTTGGACTTGTATTTTGACCAGCTTTCGGTAAAATGCGTTCTCTCAACTCCACAGGCAAACCACAAATGTTCTCTTGTAAAGTATCCATCCAGAGATTACTGAGGTCGTCCCACTAAAGGTAGGTAGTGACAGTGATGAGACCATCGAGCACATTCCAGGTAAGCGGAATCTTTCTGCTCCCACTGGCAAAGTGACACAACGCAACTGAAGCACTTGACTTTATCATCTTCGCTCAAGTAGATAAATCCGGCTCGGGCTATTTCATCGGAGGTACGTCCTCCCAGATATTTTGGCCATTTTCCTTGGAAGTTTGGAATCGACTTTCATAGTCACAGTATTCAGGCAAACGCACAGGGAAGGAATATTCTTCTTTCACAGGTTCGTTTCGATGAGGGTACTGTGAAATCCGCAGTAGTTTGCTCAGAGTTGGATGACATCCGTAGGGTGGTAGTCGCATGGTTTCCTCTCGTGGAGGATGATATCGATAATGAAAACCAGTAAAGTGAAAAGGTGTACGATAACGAGTGGCATCGCTTTAGCATCCGTCAGGTTTGACACGCACAACATCACTTTCCATTGTAAGTATTGTAGTAGTAGTCATAGCAAAGCTCCCATGATGCAGTACTGAATCGCTGAGGTCACAGCGTACGGCATCCCTGCCATCACAAGGCACAGCATCGCACCCCACTTGAGAATCACCGAACTTGAATGGCATTGTCTGTTTAAAAGTATTCATTTTTCTCGCTTGGTGTTTGTAGTCACAATGAACTATCGGTCTTGGACGTTGTCCCTTTTTTATATTTTTATATGCTGACCAATATCGACGTGACTGTAAGGTAAAGTGAAGTGATTGGGAAGCCGCTTGTGGTACACGATTTGATACACTTTTTCCAAAGGCCGACTGACGATTTGGTGTGGCTAAACGTGCAATCTTGTGAGGTTGGTAGGTGGTCACTTTAAAATCTTGATCCTCTCCAGATTGCATGGCTTCTTTCAATACCCCAAAGATCACCACTTGACTGGCATGATAATTCAGAGTCAATCCTTTCACTTTACACTTGGTGTGCACTTCTCTTTGTTTGTCCCGGTATAGCAAAATTGGAATCTTGTCGTTGGGGTACTCGTCCGTCCAGGCTCCTAAACGGTCTCCTTCGATGACAGGGTGACAGTGACCCAGGCGATCGATGTAGATCCAACTGTCTGTGTCAAAATACAGCACACGATATCCTAACAGTTCTAAAGCTTCGTACAATTTTACGCGAGTATGGGCTGTCACGTAGGCTGCAATGATGACATTTCCAAATTATCGACTTCTACAACGTTCCGTTCTTCTTCGTAATTGACCAGGATCAAGTCCTCACGAAGGACGTCCACGTGTTTCATGGTTTTAATTTTGTTGTGAATCATCTGGAAGTAGCGGGAAGGATCGGACAAACACTCGGTCTTGGGTAAACACTCGTTGTGCCATTTTGCCCAACAAGCAGTTTAACATCACTTTGGCAAATGATTGTCTTCCTTCGTTTTTCTCCACGTGGTCCAAAGTGATGCCTTCATGCTCCACGTATTCCTTTTTGAATTTCTTTTGGTCTTCGGGAGTGTGGCACCAGGAAGGATAGCTGCTGGCTTCTTGTTTCAGTTTCAAAAAGGCATCCACGTAGTCCACGAAAATGCCTTTCTGAGTCTTGTCACCCTTGTGGTACGGTTCTGTCTTGGGAAAGTGGTAAATTTCGTGCACTTCTAACAATTGGTATCGCAGGTCCAGAGCTTTGAACAATTCCACGCTGACCCACGTTCCCGTCAGGGCGCGTTCTTCGTGGGTGTGCTGACAAGGTTGGTCTTGGTTGCACGTTTCGGCACAAGTACGGCACAAATGAAACAACAATTTTCCTTGGCAATGGTGAGGTAAAATGGGATGGTAGACGTCGGTGGGAGGCAAGACTTTACACTAATCAATCCTTCGTAGTGTCGAATGTTGTTCACGTCGATGTGTTCCGTCAACAATTGCGGGTGCCCAGAGGGAAAGTGACAAGATTTGCACACATAAGGATACAACAAACACACGTACAAGTATTTGATTTCTTCTCCTTTCTCCTCGACGGCATGGTACAGCAAACATGTGGCATTCGTCCGTCCTCCGTACAAACTGTCCCGCGGGTTCAAAGGGTCCACCAGCTTGTAACTTTCCACTATGCGTTTAAACTCGGGATCGGTTTTCAAATGGTGATCGCACTCGTGTTCCCACATTTCCACCACTTGGTATCCTTGCTGTTCTAATTTAAAGAGCCGCTGACAAGTGGCCTGGTACAAGTCTTCCATGGTACGTTGTAAAAACTGATTTTTAGTCTCACGTTGAGGGTAACAGATGCCACATCAGTGAAATAAGCAACCGTTAGCCTCGTGCACGATCTTGGGGTTTTCTAAGTATCAACCATCCACTGAATATGTTTCGATGGTCTTTTCACCTCCTCCGTTTCGGGCGTGTTGGATCTATTTGTCAGCGTAGTGTAGCCAGCGGAGGGCTGTGACCGAGTATTGACGTTTGACAAAGTTTGAGGACGGATGACAGCCAGGGTCTTCTCAGGCATGAATCGTTGGCGGTACCCTAAGGAACACACTTTGGCAATGGTGCAGGCTTCTTTCAAAGGATCGATCCCTCCGTGCTCCATGAACAGTTCTCAAAATTTTCTACAGCAACGCCGTCAAAAGTCCACGTCGGAACGACAATACTTTAACATTTTTTCCTGAAAGTCGAAGGGGTCTGAGGCGTGAGTGTGGTACCAAGAGTAGAAAGCTTCTCGTTGTTCGGTATGCATGTTGTCGGGGTCGTAGTAGTGAGTCTCAGGCAAATGGGACAGAATGGCGTGTTGATTGGCTTCGGTATTGAAAAGGTGTGGAAAATAACCTTTGGCCATTTCTGTCATTCCAAATGTTTTAGCATTCGACTCAATGGCATGGTCAAGTAACTCATTGAATCTTTAAACTGCACTTGTCCCATTTGCATGAAAATAATTTTAGCTCCGTTCAAGGTGACTTTCGGACGTTCGGTGCTTTGTTCCGTATAGTATCTGAGAAGAAATTGCCCATCGTATCGTCAGAAATTGTGAGCCATCACCGTGGCATAGCGATGGCAATCTCCGTAAGATTCGATGTCCTCTTGGCTCCACGTCTCGGCGATGGGGTCTAAGATCCATTGGGCGAAATTAGTCTGCGTGTTAGGTCTCCGAAAGATTTTTTCACGTCCTCCAGGAATCTTGCTGCAGTGAGGGCAATGACTAAAGATAGGTTCTTGGATGCACTTCTCGCACGCTTGATGAGCCACCCAGAATTTAGGAATATGAATGACAGGCTCTTGCATGCATTCAAAATCGAAAAAGATGAAATTGCCTTTCTTCTTGTGGTTATCTTCTTCCTCCTTCCTCTTGTTTGGAATGATATTCTTGAATGTAGCATTCGTGTTCGAAGTCCACGATTTGGTGACAAATATGACATCGTTTCTTTCCTGAACATAACGTGTGCCTTGGCACTGTTGGTACGTATGCCTTGTCCACAAGTAGGGCACAATCTCAGCAGTTGACAAGCACTTTTCTTTGAACCTTGCGTCTTCAGATGTTATTGGTAACAGGTTGGGTTAGAAAAAGTGCGCTGACAAGCTGAGCAGTGCACTCGTTATTGTCCTTCGTCAAGACAGAGTTTAGAGGCTAAACATCCCTCACATTTCGATCCTCAATGCTTGTGTTGCTCGCGATTGTTATCGCCAGTTACATTTCTCACAATAATATATGTATCCCAGGAATCCAGTGATAGTGGTGATGGCATCGAGATGTTCATCGTGATGATAAACGTGAATGTATTTTCCGTCTTTGAAATCTTTGCCTCGAAACAACAGAGGCCCTCGCACTTCTTGAGAGTGCACTTTGAAGTTGCAGCGTGGAGCTAATACGTCTTGCAATTTTTGCATTTCAGGAATGCCACAGGATGAGTGTTTGGATATCCCCGCTTGCTGTAACAGGAGTTCAGCTTCTTTTCGTTGTTTGGTTCGGTCCGATCGTTGAATTGTTTTCCAGGCTCTTTTCCATTCTGTCGTGTCGTTCTTGTCGGCATACGTTCGTCCTACGACGAAGGCCTTGGCTAAACACATCTTGTCTCGAGGATTGCTAATTTGGACGAGGCTCTTTTTGGTGCTCTGAAGGTCGTCCACCAGTAACACCTTTTTGAGTCCGGTTCCTTGGGGAAGAGTCACACGGGCCATGTGCAGTGTCGCTTTTTCATCGGTGATGTGAAACTTGTCGTTGGACTGCTGCACGTGTTGAATCTTGTCCATGACTTTGGAAGGTGTCAGTTCTGATGATCTGCTAAACTCGATCCAAACGGGGGACTTCAGACTGTCGTGATCAATGGAAAGTGTCCAGCGATCGTCTTCTTTGGCTTCACATTGTCGTTTCAGTGTGGTTAACAAAGAATCCCACACATCGGTGACGAACTCTTTTGCTTTCTCCAGCGGTTCGTCGGATTTGAAATCTTTAAACTTCACACTGTACGTGTAGGCCGTGGATCTAAATTTTCTACAGGAGCGTTTATCCGTCTCTCGAATGTGGTAGTACTTTTCAGGGGTTACTGAGGGTGAACTTTGGTTTGACGAAGACTCTCTGGACCTGGATTCTGGTTCACTCATGTCATCTTCAAAATCTCTGGCATGGATTTGAGCCAAGACTTCGGCTACTGTGCGAGGCGATATGTCACGTTTCTGCCTCTTACTTTCTTCTCCTTTCTTCACGAAATGATGCGATCGTTTCATCTTCAGTGCAAAATGTCAAATGACTACATTTTAAACGTCATTGTCCCTTTTATATCAATGTAAGGCCAGTGTCTTCCCTATATAAAGGGTCAGTGTCTTCCCTCCAAGTACTCATTTCACTCTCAATTCGACCAGAAAGAAGGAAGAGCCAACCCTGATCGAACTTCTGATCAGAGCTTTGCGGGGTGTCATATGAAGGTTTTCTTCAGAGAAGCCGACGGACTACTCCCCCTCCTATCGAGATAAAAATCAAGATACTTGCTATATCTGTCTGAAGAAAGGGCATTGGTCTTCAGAATGTCCACAACGTCAAAAAAGCAAGAGAAACGTCAAAAGAGACAAAAATCAAGATACATGTTATCGTTGTCAAGAGAAAGGACATTGGTCTTCAGACTGCCCTAAGAAGCAACATGAGCAAGAGACAGAGAGGGATTCCGAACAGGAAGAAGATGCCCTCCAAAAAGGAAGAACCCAGACAAAATCAGAAGAAGAATAAGGAGACGAAAAGAAGACGAGAAGAAAGAGAGGAAGAAGAGGAAAAACCTGTGAAAGTGAAGAAATTCAAAAAACAGAGAGAGTGAAGAAAGACAAAGAAGAAGCTAATGAACTTTTTAAAGTGTTGTATTGTGAATTGGATTGTAAATTTCTACCATAATAGACCAGAACGAAAAATGTAAGTGTCTCTTACTTTTGATGTTTTAGAATAAGGACACACACACACACACACACACACACACACACACACACACACACACACACACACACACACACATGCACACACACACACACACACACACACGCACACACACACACGTACATGATGGGGCAAAAAAGGGATTTTGAGTTTTAATTCGTTTTGGAAATTGAATACTATCTCTTTTCCAGAGAGGTGGGTGGCCCTGAAAAGGACCGTTGTGAGTGTGTGTTTTTTTTTTTTAAAAAAACAAACTCAGTAACGGGAAGTAATGAGCTTTAACTGCCTTATCCCTTTGACACGGCCAAGGTCCACTTCTGGACCTGCTCCTGTCGATGATTTGGTAGAGATCACTTGGGTGGGTATCTCAGATGTAGTAGGTGTTTGGACGGGGTTGGACTCTTTGGCTCGGGACGGTCTTTTTCTCTTGGGTCGTATTAAAAAATGTCTGATACAGCTGTTTCAGATTCCTTAACTCTGCCAAAATGTCTAAGAGTACAGCCACCGTTTGACTTTCACCGTCCTCCTTCTCTCCTAGACCTTGTTTCTTCTCTGCTTCTTCTTCTTCTGTTGTATCCTTCCTGCCTCTTCTTCTTGCTGTTGCTATTGAAGGAGAAAGGCTTGTTCTGCTTCTTTCGGCAGTTGCAAAACTTTCTCCAGTTCTTTTTTCTACCTCTGTTTAAAATCCTCGACGTGTGGTAAGGAAGGAGAAGGCGGCGAAGGTGCTGGTACAGGACGAAATTCTTGCGAAGAAGAGAGAAAATCCACTAAATCGCAATTAAAATCGGTCTCTTCTGGAAGTAGGACCGTGTTTGCATTGGTAGCCGCTGCTATGCCATCACTTCTCGTCTCCACGGCCGGTGCACCCCAATTCATCGTCTTCTTAGTTTCCGTCATGTTCTAACTCTGTCGCATAGATTCATTGCACACAGACGTCTATATAGGGAATGTGACGTCACAGGTAGCTCTCTTCGGATTGGAAGACAGACTCCGCACTTTGACTGAATTTTGTAACGCGTATTTGGATTTGTGAAAGAACTCAATTCGTTTTGATCCGTTCTTCCACTGTAAATAACCGCGGTTCACTTCATTCCCTTCACCTGTTCTCGTCACTAGATTTGGACTAACTTAGAATCGTCTACCCTCCTATCGTTGATGCTGTTCAACCCGGACTCTCCCATGTATGTCAAATCATCATGGACAATTACCCAGATGACTGATACAGCTATATGGAAACGAAGGATCTATGTGGAGAAGCAAGGCTGTCTGAAGAGAGTCTTAATCTAAGGCCCAGAGATCAGGTGAAGTTTGAAGAAGCGAAGAAGATCCGTGCGACGCCCTGTATGTTAACTGAATGGTATTAACACAAAAAAAAAACCAAAGGCCCTTTTCAGGGCCAGTCATATGTCTCAAAAAGATTTGCTCTTTTGCCTAAATTTGTTTTACATACAAAATGGTTTGTATATGTAAACCCTATGTTTCTGTCTATGTCTCTATTTGTCCCTACAGTAGCGCGTATTCAAGACAGCCCCCCCTTGCCACACTGTTCCGCCCGATTGAGGTCAGCCACTGGCAACATTGTTGTCACTGTTCCGCCCGACTGAGGTCAGCCACTTGCAACATTGTTGCCAGTGTCCAGTGCCCTAGACAGGTCCAATATTCCCCACGTTAAAGTCCCATTGTCGCCAAAGTGGCCCATTAAATTCCCATGTTAAATTCCCATTGTCGCTAAAGAGACGGGGGGGGGGTTGTATGGATGTCGCCATTGTCGCCAAAGTGGCCCCATTCACTACTGCCCAATAATTCAAAAGCCCGAGAGAAACTTGCATACATTAGAAAAATTAATATAAGCATATTGATGGATGTGGATGAAATGCATAGAGATGATAAAGGATATATTTCGAGGTGTATAAGTAACTGAGTTAGAGGATTACGTTTTATTATTTCATAGACATTTCTGAGACATAAATAATGCCGAATAATAAAGAAATGAAACTGATCTTTGCTTTATAATTCAACAGAGAATCCTTATCTTAAGATAAATTCAGTTACATATTTAAAACACAGAATAATAGAGCATTTATTCAGCTATCAGATTTTCCAGTTGTTCTTTGGGAAATGCAGGAATAAAATAAAGCCATTTGTTCTTTAAAGTTGGGGGAAAATATGGATATTTTATAGAGAAAATAAAATAGATTAAAATTTATGTAAATTACCTTTATTTCACTTGCCTTTGTAAACTTGAACAAAATAGTGCTCTTAAATGCTCGCTTTCAGTTTAAACAGGATGTCTAAAGGTTTTCTCTGACTTGTTAAACATCGACCTCTACACCACAGAGACCATGTCTGAACTTGTTTTCCTACTGCCGTTCAAGCAGGGTGGGGCCCCGAGTGGCCGAGTGGTCTAAAGCGCTCACTGTTACGGATCACTGCCATCTCACCTCTGTCTGCGTCGGTTCTAGTCTCGGGTTCGGCCAACGTGGATATGTGAGAATGCTTGCCAGTGGCTTCTCATGGGTCGGTGGTTCTTTCCGAGGTTTTCTCGGGTTCTTCCTCCACCATTTATACTGGCCGCCATGTATAGCCTATCTTGTACTGAAAAATGGCGTTAAACCTTACAACAATAACAACATCAAGCAGGGTGTACTCGATTTTCAGCATAAAATATAAGCAGGAAGAATATGATCATTTTGACAAAAGCAGGAAAAATCAGGAGTCTGACAGAAAAGATGGAAAAGTACAACAGGAAGGAAACACTAGGGACTTATGGACTGTGCTATTGCTTTCAGGCTGATAATTAAATCAGTTTTACGGTGTTGATGTGTAATGCTTTGCATTTTAGATTTTGGGTTCATGCATTTTCAGGCAGGAGATTTCCAGAAAAGAAGATAATGTCCTTTTGAAAAGGCTGGCATACTTTACTACTCAAAGAAGATCAAGTCATTTGAATCAAATAAATGTGCAGACAATTTGTCCGTAATTCCTACCTCTAGCTTCGTAGGAACCCTTACGCCAAAATGCCAAAGGAACAAACCACAATAACAAAAACTGAAAACAAATGTTAAAAATGCACACAGAATTGTAGCAAGAGTCTTATTGTACTTCTTCATAGAACATTCACTATGCTTCACTACACAGCTATACAAATGTCAAATGTCTCAAGCTCTGCAACTGAAAAGACACTAAGGCGAGGGTGTCAAACACACTTCCCGCCAGACTCATTAGTCCGGACCGCAGACCAGGTCTTGTTAGTGTCAAATTTTTATGCTTATCATAGTTCATGATGCGTATGACCCGAGTGAAGCAAATTTATGTCGAATTTGGCAGGCCATAGCAATTGAGCTTGACACACGCCCTTGCACTAAGGAAACCAATCTTGTTCGGGCCCCTCTCTACAAAGTCTTCAGAGACCTAGTTGTCATACCCTTCATGTCCAAACTTCATTATGAGCAAAATGAGGCAGAAAATTAATTCGATGTTGACACTTTACTCTGCAACAATACATTTTTCATTACTTTTGAGATTCCTTTTAAATTTGGGTCACTTGGTTGTTGTACATGATGAAAAAAATAAAGGTTGAGATCAAGCGCTGTCACACACATGTAATCAGAAAACGAAAGCATAAACGTAACTGGCTGTAGTAACGATGGGTACGTGGCAACAGTTCCCGCTCATAAACTTAGCTCCACCTTAAACGGACGAGCTACTGTTATAAATCACAACATTAGAGACGAAGTACATTCACGAGACATCAATCTTCTAAAAGATGACGTGGAATGCTCAAAATTCAGCTAATTAAAGGTTTCATCTATAGAAAGGTTCATAATAACTTGACCTCTAATGCAATACCGTTTACATTAAAACTTGATCTGAAATGCAATACCGTTTACATAAATTGACCAATTATGCAATACCGTTTACATTATAACTTGACCTAAAATACAATACCGTTTACATAATTGACCTATTATGCAAGGAGGAAGGGCATTCAGGTGCCATAGTTCTTGCAAATAATAATGTGGGACGCTGCAAATTAAAATCTTTCAATATCTCATCAGTAAAATGTTGCATGCTTAATTTGGCTAAAATCCAATTAAACTAAATCAAAAATTGCTGCGGAATCCAAGTGAGGATGACAGAAAACCAGGGACCATAGCTCATGTAAATAATTTGACAGGGTATTGAAAATAAAAATTCACTCAAGGTCACATCAGTCTGAACCAACATACCAAATCTTATTGAAACCCAACAAATATTGGCAAAGTGATCGTGTAGAAACCAAAGCCAGGAAGAAGCGTAAACACCAGGCCAACACGCTTCAATACTTATACAAGACGAATGTACGTCTATGAAGTAATGTTCGCACTCAGTTTCACCAGAATTTGTCGAATGGTTCATAAGCTATGCAGATCACTAACAACATCGTTTAATCGATTGACAAGGACCACAACTTTGTTCAAACCAGGGTTGAGGAGGGAAAACCCATAAAATACACATTTAAGTCCTGAGCCAATAGAGATACCAAACTGCATTAGAATATGTTGAATGGTTCCTGTCATCCAGGTAATCATTACAATTTACAGGCTTAAATAAAAAATAAAAAAATTAGACAAAATCATGTACCAAAGGTTACAAAACAATATATATATACGTAACAGTAACAGCATGTATTTCATTACATATGACTTTACCACAACATATTTTATTTCAACGCGTCCTTTGGAAAACAGATTATATAGAACAAAGTACCTTACCAAAACAAAATCTATTCATCACACAAGCTTACTTTACCAAACATGACAATTTCATTCACATAATCTATTTCAGAACGTTACAATGGTGATTCTTGCAAGACTTCACTATAACAACGTATACTCCATTTTGATCTCGGCAGTATCAGAGGGCGGCAAAAGCGACGTCGCGAAGATGTCTATTGTTCTCGGTAGGTTGAAAATTCGATAGTTTTTTAATCTTCGTCCGTCAGTCATAATTGCATTAGAATTTTATTGCTCAAGACATTTCAGCTTTCTAGTGTTGCAAGTGCTATGATCTGAAATGTAATACAATCTACCAAACTTTATACACGAATTTTGCATATTATGTTTGACATTAGTAAATATCATGAAAAATCTCGATCGATCTATATTTGTTTATTCCTCAAAACTTCGTTTTAGATCTTCATAATTTCCTCTCTTTTGTTTCCTCTATGTGTCTGACTCGTCGATTATATATCTATCCTGATGTACGTTAGTCTGTCTCACTGTCTGAGAGATTACTATAATATTACATAATTATACAAATTACTCAGGAAATTATCTTTACTCTCATAGGAACACCTTCCTCAGGCAGCCATGTGATAAAATATCACGGAGATATCGTGAAAGCCAGTAAGTATAGATTTTTGCGAAAATAATATTCCAAAATGTTCTCTCTAAACTAAATCCTGTTAAAGTAGTGCATATCATGTTGCCATTATAAAATATTGAGAAATTATTAAAATATGTACAATAAATTTACTAAAGAGAAACGAGGAAAAGAACATTTGTAAGACTCATCGGGAAGTCTTTCCACGCCGAAGATGGGCACTTTCCGCTACGCACCATAAAACACGACCCATATGTTAGAGTTGTCTCAGCTCTTCTGAACTATCACCGTTTTGTCTGCACCATTTTGGTCTGAGTTGTCATGTAGCTAACGATTAGCTTCGTTTGTACTTGCCAGTCCTTACGCAGATTGCAGGCCTCTTTCTTCAGAATTGGTATTTTTTATATCTGGCATAATTCTGTCTGCACAGCCCCATCTTTTGATGCATTCTTAGTACGAACTACTTCTACGGAGGAGTGTCAACGCATTCTGCGCAATCCGTCGTCCTGTAGTCATATTTTGTAGAGGGATTGATCTCCATACTAGCTCGTGTAAGTACTGATGTTGGCCCCATACGTAGCTTCTTTGGAACTGCTTGTGGTGGGATGCGTCGGTTTACGGAACATTGTTCCTCTTAGAAAACTTTTCTCAGTTTCTGTTTGCGCCTGAGATATGGCTGGCACATTTTCCTTGGTCCCCAACACATTGTTCAGTTGCCCCGGACCCTGAGGTTCCCAATCATTCTCGCTGTCAGGTATCGATTGAACAGCTGACAATGTGATTCTGGTATCCGCAGATATGTTCTTCCTCTTGCGGTGACGGTTTAAGTCTGCCAGCTTATTTGTTCTTATATTCAGTTCGTGAATTCAAATGTCTTGTCTCTGTATCCTTCCAGTACGCCACTATCATTATCTCGGTGTCGATTTACACGACTGTTACAGCGACAGTACTGACGTCTGAGAAATCTCCGCTCTCCGCGCGCTCTAGCTTGGCCGATCGTGTGTTTGTTACCATCTTTTTCGGCTTCGTCTACTTCTGGACAGTTTTTATTAAAATATAAACCACCATCACCACGCCGTGCACGTTAATACATTTGACGCAGTCAAGGATTCAGAGTCAAAATTCTTGTAAGAATCCGCTGTAATGTTAGTACTTGGGACTTTATTGCGCTCGGAAGTTCTTTTCAACACTTACTTCGTCATGGAGTTCATCGGTGATCTGTTTCAGCGGAACTAGCATATGTACCATCGCCACTTGTTCTGATATTTCCTTCCCTTCTTTTTCTCCGACTCCTAACTGATGATAGTAGCTACAAAAATCCTTGTGCGAGCAAAGGCTTCGATTCTAAGGTTAGGTGTAACATTTCGGCCGCGCCTTTTAAATACAAGTCGCTAATCCGAATCTAACTGAACTGGACTATCCTTATTGATACATGGATACTTTTCAAACTGGCCGGCTTATGATGAAGGAGAAGAGGAAGATTGCTACTATGGTTTCACACAAAAGTAATTCATAATTCATTTTTATCAATATTAATCTCGATTTGTTCGAACTTTGTCACTACATGTAAAATTGAAGTAAAGTTTTGGGGGTATTTAGCATATATGTATTCTTTACGACACATAGCAGCATAAATTCCTAATTTCCTAGTTAATTCGTCTTTAGTAGGGTGGTTCTGAACGCAATTAACTTACCTCTAGCTGTATGGCATTATTATGCCCATACTGCTTGCAGCGGGGACATCCTGATTTGGCCATGTTCGTTTGTACGTCCGTCCGAATGGTCTGGCTGTATGACCCGAAATTAAATTTTGCTACCATATTTGTATTTATATGTAGTTGAGATGATCATAGTTTTAGCCCATTATATAAAAAATCTAATCTTTTTACTTTCTGGACAGTCTGTATTGATAAATCTGTCAGTATTCGTTTCAGCACACCTTCTATCTTAATACAAATTGTATTTCTTAACGAAGTGATTAAATAAGATTTGTAAACTATAGTGTTTGCAAACGAAATATTCCCATGCTCTCCTGCTTTGTCCCATTAATTCCCAAATTCTGTACTTATAGGGTCTAGTCCCATAGAGTACGAATGTACCCGGAAACCATTATAGCTGCATATCTAAATTTTGTTTGCATGCCCAGTAAAAGTATGTAAGGCCAATCGATGAGAATCTCCATGGTTTCCAAGTTATGACCTGGGTGCTAAGTCCCAATAGGTATGGATGGACTCTGAGGCCAATGGCATTTTTATGCATCAGATTTATCAATACAGAATGTCCAGAAAGTTAAAAAAATTAGAATTTTTATATAATGGGCTAAAATTTGTTGTATCATGCCAAGTAACTGTATTTTCAGAACAATCATACATTTTATTCCTCGGAAATTTCTAAGCAAAAAAAAAAAAAGAAGAAGAAACTGCAATCTATTCGAATCACCTCGGCTATTTTTACAATTGGTTGGACCATAGGACTAACCGAGTTGTTACGAAACTATTTCTTTGCATTCTCACCTTCTCGGTCAATACTTGCTGTATGAATAGCCGAGATGATCCGAATGACATCACTCGAGGTATATGATCCGTAGAACCGACCTCAAACTTGTAAATACATATGCATTAGCGCAGGCCACCAGACCTGCTTTGGCTTTCAGCGCTGTGCTATATAAAACCTAACTAAGGCCTGGAGAAAAATGAATTGTAAACATAAATGAGCGATCAGAACGTCCCCGGCCTTTTCCATCGCAACCACAACAAAACCTCTGTTGTAAAAAGTGGCAATTTTGAACTGCCACCATGCTCGTGGTTGGTGCTCCGACATGCTAGTTTAATTGATCTCGCCATGGCTAGATAGGATGTTATTTTATTATCAAGTTGCAAGAATAACATGAAAGTTCGAAGTGTAGGTATTTCATTGATTGTTGAAACATCGTCGAGCGTAATTTTCAACACCTATCATTTGATAAGAATATCTTCTTAGCACATCGAGACGCATGTTCGTCCGCCAGGACTTACGAATATGGGAAGTATGACTTGATTACCTCCAAGTCTCTTTCCGAGAGTCGAAGCTATTCGACTCATTGGAAAAAGACGAGGATGGTCCAAATAAAAAAAGCGAGGCTCCATTTCTGTGTCGCTTGTAATTTAATAATGAAAACAATACACGAGATTTGCATCTTCACTGAAAACAAATTCAAAATTTATGTCACTCAGAACGAATTATATAGGATCAATTTAATTGTTTATTTGCTTAGTTTCATTTTTTACGTCATGCATATTATGACGTCATAATCTTGATGAGGTCAATCTTGTTCAGAAGGATGAAATCAAAAACTCTTGATGTAAACACTCCGCAAAGGGGCGCAAATCTATATAGTATTTTCCCCAAATTGCAACACAATTGCACAGCTATGCAATATTATAGCAAATATATAAAGCTTATAGCTATATGCAGTAAATTTATTTCTGATGTTACCATACCCATGGAAACGACATGAATGTAAAAGAAATTCTGATTTTGGTAAAAGCAAAAGTTTGACATTTGTATATAGTTAACGAATAATTTTCAATGTTCAGACAGTTTTCCTCCATATGTCTTCATACCTAAGGTGCTCGTTTTAATTTTATCCAGATTCTTTATCTGTGAGTGAAATAATGTCCATCGTCCTGATTCCGTGTTCTATCATCTCTTCTCTTGTGGTGGTCCTGTGTTTGATCTGCAATAAACACAAAAAGAACATGATCTTCAATCATGAACGAAGCGTCGGACCGATTGAGATGCAAGTATGTAATTTTCTTAACGTCAAAGGAAAACTATCAACAATTACAGAAAAAGTATGCAATTTATAAACAATATTTATGGTACCAAGTGCAATTATTTGGTTATTAACGTCGTCATCGTCATTGTTGTTTTATTTTTATTTTTCTTGGATCAAATTGTTTTACATTTTGCCTCACCTCATACTGTACTGAATCCGACGTAACTCACCTTCCGACTATGTATGAATATTAAAGTTTTGAAAAGAATGATTTTGTGGTTAAATTTCATGCATAATTCAGTGCAGCCGCTTGATGAAATGTTTTGCCATTCGGTTTAAAAGATCGCCATGACTTGTCTATAGCTCAGTTTTGGTGAATGATGATAAATACGCATCAGCAAAAGACGAATCACTGACGAGTATCGTCTATCCGTTTTGATCGATATGTGCCTGGCATTTTAACAGCTTATTCAAACCAGTATGTAGCTATAGGTCTTGCGTATGGTAATTTCTTCCTGTATATCACTGGGTTAAATCCCCTTTAATTACATTGCATTCTACAAAAGTGCATTAGAAAAACGATGAGTAACTTGTTCGTTGTTACTAAGAATAATACGTACACTGATTTTTAAATCGTGTTACATTCCTAATTTACTCAAATAAAACTGTTCATGCTCCGATGGTGACGTTTCTTCGGAACTGGCCAAATGATTATGCTCGCCTGCTACAACCATACCAATGTTATTAAAATTAAGATTTTGTTTTGAAAATTTGAATGCCTATTATCTCAGATCTGCTAAATCTATGTTTAAATGTTTGTTTCAATTCGGCAAGTAATACACAAGTTATACCAAGATGGATGTGTACGTGTTTTAAAGGCGAAATGTCGGGATGTGACTCAGCAAGGACTCAAACCACTAAGCAGTGCAGATGTAATTGTGTAGCAAGTGTAAGATGTCTCGAATTCTAATTGGTCAGCAGTCCATTGGGCTAACAGATAAGCAGTATGTGACTGACAGTTGTCCATAGATCAGTTCTCGATTATTATTGTATGTTTTAAAGAATGGTCTACATACGGTGCATCCTAATTTGAAGAAATCTTTTTAAAGACGCAGTTGTTTTCTTCATTCATTCTGATGTGTAAAGATAGTGACCTTATTAAAAATATTGTATTTTGTCAGGAGTTATATTTCTTTTATTCAAATTCTATTGAATTGTAAAAAAAAATTATTTTTTTTCACAGGAAATAAATCCAATTTATGATACTTTGTCATTTTCCCTGCTTTCAAAAGAACCATTCTTCGACAAGCTAGAGATTGACTTCAATTCTCTCAAGTTCATAGAAACTCTCGGAGAGGGCGCTTTTGGTCATGTGGACAAGGCAGAATTGTTGACCGTCACAAGAGATGGAGAAATCACGACTAAAATCATTGCCGTGAAGAAGCTGAAAGGTAAAAATGGTCTGTCATGGGCCTTGACAGAGTGTGTGGTGTTCTATATGAGTATTCACTACCAAATCCTTATTGAAAGTTATGACTCATTTCTGATATACTTGTCTACTAGAAAATCTTGTTTGACACTATTTAATTTTTGTAATTGTATCTTAATTTTTAGAAGTTGAATATAACTGGAAATACGTGTGCGACTCTGCATAGAATATACCAATGTAACACCGTCAGTATCGAGGTAAGAAACCACAACATGTAGACATAAACTGTACCCGAATTAAACTGATATTTACAATGGATGGTCACCTAATTAAACATCTTCAAATAAGTAAATAAAAACTTTCAAGTTTCTTTACATTATCAAAACTACAATTTTGTGTGACAACAATTAAATGATCTACTCTCCATTTTGATAATTGTTATTATTGTGCATAGTTTTGCCTATTTTCAAATATATATATATATATATATATATATATATATATAGTAGGAGAGTATATATATATATATATATATATATATATATATATATATATATATATATATATATATATATATATAAAAGTAGTTAATGGGGATACCCTACGGACAATGGGAATTAGCATTACGGGACCCTGTTTTGTACCCTATGGACAAGATTTCTACGGACAAAATATCACCCTGGGACACTCTACGGGCAATGGGAATTTTGTATAGCGATTAGCACACCATGGGTTAGTAGGACGTCACGGTACTGGACACTTGCAACAATGTAACAAGTACCGTGACGTCATGCCACCTGTTTCATTTCTATACAAAGCTTTATGCATTCGCGTTCGTGTCAGTGGATAGTATAGTATGTTTTAAATTTTTTAGGCAAGAAAGAATAAATCTTTTCGAGGCAGTGGAGTGGCCCTGAAAAGGGCCTTTGGTTTTTGCTTCTATTGTCTCCAGTTCTTCCACCAGCTTCTTAATTTTCAATTATTTCTTTCTTCGTCTGTTTCTTTTCATCGTCTAGAATCCAATCTGGATGTCCCATGACTCTAAATTGTTTCTGTATTTTCATCCAGTTAATGTTCAGTCTTTCAAAGTCCTCTTTCTTTTTTTGGTTTTCCTTCTCCTTTCAAAGACCAATTAAACGTATCTTGCAAGAAGCTTCTCACTTGGATGACAAGATCAAGGGCTTCCTTCAATGTCCCCACTCTTAGATACTTAGGCTTGATGAATCCTCTTAATTTTTCCACCTTCTCTTCTATCATTTCTGCCACCTGATCCCTGGCTACTTTCAGGCTATTGACTTGACTGGTAACAAAGTCTTGGCTGTTTGGATAGCTCCATTCTTTTTCAAGCCTTTCCACCACGTAGGCTGCATCCATCATCCAAAAATAACTGTGTCTTAATTCATTAAACAAATTCATTTTTTCTTGAAGGTGTTGACTAGTCAACGCCAGACTGACGAGAGTTCCGCGTTACATACGTCAAGCACGGACGTGAACGAAAATATCCTTTACACTCACTTCACATATTATATACTATCCACACCAACGAACGAGAATGCATAAAACACACCATATTTACTATTCTTACCAACGAACAAGAATGCATAAAACACACATATATACTATCCACACAAACGGACGAGAGTGCATAAAATATACACACTATACTATCCTCACCAACGGACGCGAAAGCATAAAACACACCATATTTACTATCCACACCAACGGACGAGAATGCATAAAACACACCATAATTACTATCCACACCAACGGACGAGAATGCATAAAACACACCATATTTACTATCCACACCAACGAACGAGAAAGCATAAAATAAACCATATTTACTATCCTCACAAACGAATGAGAAAGCATAAAACACACACACATATACTATCCACACCAACAAACGCGAATGCATAAAACATACACACTATACTATCCACACAAACGGACGCGAATGCATAAAACACACCATACCTACTATCCACACCAACGGACGAGAATGCATAAAACACAAACACATATACTATCCACACCAACGGACGAGAATGCACACACACACACACACACACACACACACACACACACACACACACACACATCAGTAAATGAGTGAGTGTTTATAGTCACACTACTCTACATTCACACAAATTGGCAAATTGAATAGTGCCTCTTTTCTAGAGATCTGGTTAGCCCTGAGAACGGCTGTTTTTCTAACTCCAAATACACCTGGTTAATGATGACATCTCCCAGGGCTGGCACTACACACGCACCGCCGGCTCCAGCCCTGCTCCCAATTTATGCGTGTGGTTGGGAGCGCAGAGGGAGGTTGATTGGTTTCACTATCCCACTCCTCAGTTTGAGGGATAGTGAACACTTTTTCTCTGCGAAGACTGATTATGGGAGGACACTACTTCAGTCACAAATACAAACGAGGCTATTGGCCACGACCCAGTGATTCCTGATTCTTATTACCTTACACCTAAGAGGGTATAAAAACGGACTACCATGCCACGACCTTTATCATTTGTGATACAACAGATTCCGTGGAAGGAAATCAATGACACTATTCAAACGGTGGAGGATTACGATCGCCTATTACGAGATCTGTGTCCATTGAATTGGGGTCGCCGTGTAGTGTGTGTCTTAGTGACTTGCTTTCTGGGATTTCGATTACCATCCGATTCCTTGTGGACTCTTTACGAACAGTACATACCATTCTAAAACATGAAAGTGGTCCCTTTAAATGTACACGAGAGACTCATTCTGCTCAAAGCTTTGCGCTTTCATCTTGATACTTCTCAACCTCTACGGGAAAACAAGATTCGTCAACTTTTAAGCACTGAAGATATGTACGACGACGTGTATGTAGCTTGTGACTAACACCCTCACTGGAAAGATGTACGTGACTGGAAAAGTTGGGGTTTTGAGGCTTGGACAAAAGAAGTGGCACACTACGCAAAAGATTTGTAATCCTAAAAAATTAAAACGTTCCGTGAAAAAGTAACTTTTAAACCAGTGTTAGTGACAGTGCCAGAAGAAGAAGAAAAAGAAGTCGTGACCAAGGAAAACCACTCTCTTCAGGACAGGACCGTTATCGACACCCCCGAAAGACCATTCCGGGAGGACTCTTGTGTGACTGTGCCAAGGAGTGTAGAGAGTCTAAGAACATTGCACACTACCCGTACGATTTCACCCCTTGATCACCACAAATGTTGTACAGAGACTTGTTTATATTCCACTATGATCGTTTTGATGTATCTTTTATTCATGTACTTAACCATTTGGCTTTTATGTATTTTTGTCTTTCGTGTTGTTCACTTTTAAAGATGACAATAAACGTGTCCTGAAAAAAAGTATAAAAAATCATGTTTTGTCTGTCTTCGTGTCAAAAGTGACATTTCTTACACTACTATGGCTACCTCTACCGTCTCTGCTCCCTCTTCCTCCACTGTCAAGGTCATTGACGAACACGTAGATAGGACCAGTTGGGAGGCCTTGTATCTTCGCCATCCCTTTAACATGCTCATTCCCGAACCTAGCGGTTCAGGCAAAAATTTGTCAAACGTTTGATCGAACATAAACATCATTTGATCGATCGTCCGCTCAACGCATCGTGTGGTGTTACAAAGAGTGGCAATCGGCGTACAGCCTTCTGCGAGAAAGTCAAGGCGATTCCATCGTCTTTGTGGAAGACATTCCTGGCGAGGACGACGGGATCGTATCTGACCCTAGTCAAACTCATTTGGTTATCTTTGACGACATGTTAGGAGAAGACGAAGAAGAAATTAAACTCTGCTTTACGCGCAAAGGGCATCATCGTAATGCCAGTGTCATTTACATCACCCAAAATTTGTTTCAACAAAGTAAAGCCCACCGTACCATCAGTCTCAATGCTCATTACGTGGTGTTGTTTAAAATCCCTAGAGATAAATTGCAAGTACAAGTCTTAGCCAAACAGTTAGGAACACCTTGGCTGACAAATGCGTACGACGATGCCACTCAAACCGCACACGCTTATTTACTCGTGGATTTAAAACCCACCACTCCCGATTATTTGTGATTTCGTACCCATCTGTTTCACCACTGGTGCCAAGACGGAGGGCCTGTCGTGTACACGTTCCCTTCGTTGACTTAACAACAACCACAATCACCAAAAAAAATCTATAAAAACCTCGGTCACTTGGGGTCTCTCTCACACATCGTCAACATGATGTCCCTTCAGGCTCACCTTCCAGTCAAATTGATCCGTGCCTTGTACGGTATCAGTCGCGAAAAAAAAATCCACAAATACGTGCTCGTGTCTTAGAAGCTAGTCTCAAAGAAGTCTTACGATGGTTTACGGTGACAGCACGTCAGTTACTGCAAGGCATCATTCAGATTCCACATCAAACCAAACGTTTTCTTGAGAGAAACAAAGTAGCCTTGACGCATCAAGCTGATCCTCGCATTGACACTCAAACCAAAAAGCAAATCATTTTGAAACCTGGAGGTGGCGGTTCTCTAGGAGGTGTCATCATTCGTTCCGTCTTAAAATAGGATCCTAATGCTCCAAAAGTCGTCCCCAAGAAAAAACCCACGCCCAAACGTACCCAGAAGAAAAAGAAAAAGAGCAACGGTGTCAAGACCAGGTCACAGCCTCAGAAAAAGAAATAGAAAAGTCCACAGAAAACAGCTTCTACCCGCAAGAGAGCGTCTCCAAAAACTTCTCCTGCAGCGGTGACACCCTCTTCCTCTTTAGCGGCAGTGGCCGCTGCTCACAAAGTACCTGCCCCCAAAATCAAAGTCCAAGAGAGAACGGGTTTGTTACAGAGTTTACTGGATTTGTCCAAGCAAGAACTCTCCCGATTTAGTCCGTTGCGAACTCCTCCACGACGTGCGTTGCCTGTCATCAAGTTGATACGACGTAAAGACAATCAGTGGCGACGCATTCCAGTGTAAAAAAGACCTGAGGCAAACAATACGGATCAGTGTTTTTGTACTGCTGAACGCCCAAAGATGTCCCCTCCAAGAAGTGCACACCGTTACAATCGTGTTCCTTCTTCGGTCCAAAAAGGAAAAGGAAAACGAAAAAAAAACAAACATTCACGGCATCTTAAAAAGCGCTTAGCCAAACAGATGTCACCCCAAAAAAGACATTCCCCTTCTACCTCCAAAGGAAAGAAAAGGAAAGGACTGCCACCTCGTTTAGCCAAACATTGGAACATGTTGTCCGTCCTGTCCAAAGCTCCTCCACCCATGAGAAAAAAAGCTCATTCAAATTGTCTCCAAAGACGTCATCGATACCGTGTGCGAATGTTGTCTGAATGTCTTGAAAGGCACAATACCTTTGTCTAACCACCAGAAAGAATGCTTAGCCAAACATAGACACGTTCTTCGTCAAATGGTCCAAAAGAAGGTACCCATTGGTCAAAAGAAAAAGATGTTGGTGCAACGCGGAGGGATTTTACCCTTTTTGCCCATGTTGCTGAAAGGAGTAATGGGAACAATAGGAGGACCCTTGCTGAAAGCAGTATTGAGAAACATCCTGGGAGGATGAAGATAAAAAGGCCCAAGAAGATAAAAGGGACCTTTGGAGTCAAAAGATCTCAGACGTGATCCTTGAAATCCAGTGGAAGGACGAAAACTGGCATTAGTGCCTTACAAACGATGGATGGTATACCATTGTTGGCAAGAACAACGAATCCCGCATTTACCTTCCAATCCTCATTTGCCCTAAATGTCCCAGTTACAACACGAATTCCAATCGTTGATGGATCGCAGCGATTTGTCAAAAACGGAAAAATCGCAAAGGTACGGTCAGTTGTTACAACGACTGCAACTCTTTCATTAACAAGCTTTAGACGAAACAGCTCTACCCACTCTGAAAGATTTTAAGGCCTTGATGAAAAGTTCACCAACACCACCACTACCACCTCCAGTGGTCAAGACAGATGCATCCCCACGGTTTCCTGAGGAAGAAGAGGCAAGAGAAGTCTTTCAAACACCGTTAGCAGCTCCCATCCCTAGTAAGATTGCAGCGTCCTTGTTGACCCCTTCCCCTACACCGCAACGTGAAGAACTTAAAGCTTGGGTTAAAAAGATGATGTCCACTCCACCTTCGACAGAAGTGAAAAAGAAAGAAGGGAAAGCAGAAGTGGAAAAAGAAAAGAAGACCAAAGCCATTCCATTACCACCACCGCCGCCACTACCACCAAAACTACCTTCGACATCTACTCCTGTGGCACATCCGACACGTAAAGCCGTTTCTAAACCATTTCAGAGTACCATCAGCGAAGAGTGGATCACTTATTTAAAAAAAATGGAGAAGGTGTTAGCCAGCATTTACTACGATCCATCCCATCCTGCAGGTTACGGAGGAGTTCAGAAATTGTATCGTGCTGTCAAAATTCGACTGAAAAGTGTTCGTCTACCTCATGTGCAACGCTGGTTACAAGAACAAGCCACGTACACCTTACACAAACCCATTCGACGAAAATTTTCCAGAAGTCGCACCCGAGTGGAAGGCATCGATCATCAATGGCAAGCCGACTTAGCTGATGTCTCTCATTTGGCCACCTACAATCATGGTTACAAATATTTGTTTTGTGTCATCGACGTCTTTTCCCAATTTGCTTGGGTCGTGCCATTGACTTCCAAACTGACCAGTGAGTTAGTGCGAGCCATCAAACTGGTGTTGAATCAAAGCGGACGTCACCCTCTTCGATGGCAAACTGACAAAGGCACCGAATTTCTGAACCAAGCTTTCCAAAAAGAATTGAAGAAACGTGAGATTCATTTTTTCACCACCGAGAATCCCAAAACCAAAGCCAGCATCGTGGAACGTTTTCAACGCACCTTGAAAGAACGCATTTGGAAATATTTTACACATCAACACACTCTCAAGTACATCGATGTCTTGCCACACCTCGCCCAATCGTACAACCAATCTTACCATCGGAGCATCGGACGTGCCCCCCAAGAAGTGACTCCCGACAACGATGTTACCGTCTTCCAGCGCCTGTTTGGTACGTCCCCAACAGTGACTGTCCCCAAGAAAGGTGGAGTGTTGGCATCAGGAGATTGGTGCGCATTGGCAAAACCAAACGCACTTTCGACAAAGGTTACTTACCCAACTGGACCACTGAATTGTTTCGTGTCACCGAACGTGTGCGTGGCCGTCATCCTCCCGTCTATAAATTGGAAGACATGAACAAGGAAGTGTTAAAAGGAACGTTTTACTTGTCCGAATTACAACGTGTGACGACCAAAAAAGAAGACGACGTCTACGAGATAGAAAGCATTCTCGATCGAAGAACCCGAGAAGTGGGAAAACGACGTGTCAAAGAAGTCAAAGTACGTTGGAAAGGATATCCTCCCAGTTTTGACTCTTGGATCGACGCTTGGCAACTCATCGACTATAAAGAGAAGTGACCATCATGCCCTTCAACACAGCCTCAGCTACTGCAGTAACCACTCCTTCCCCCAGTTCTTTTCTGCAAGATCTACAAAAGCAACCCTTGTGGGTGTGGTGTGGAGAACGTGTGCCTAAAACGCAAATCGTCTTTTTCTGCCAAATCTTTGTGGTGTATTGTGTCATCGGTGCTGCCATTGCCAATTTGAGTTTTCAACAAGGAGACAAACAATTGTGGACCATTTTACTTAGCAGTTGCATTGGTTACCTTCTTCCCAATCCGTCTCTGAAATATTCCTCTAACGGAAACAACAACGGGAGTCTTGTGTCCAACGTTAGTCCCCCTCCAACAGTCACCCTAACCATCCTCTTTAAGACACTCCTCTGACTTCCAGTGACTCCTCGGACACTAGAACTGTGGAATTATGAACAACCAATTTTACTTAACGTTACCCAGTGACAGTTCCATGGAGGTGTTTCCCAATAACACTTTGTGCTGTTTCTCGGCAAGATTACCTCAAGCCATCCAATTGGATCACGAAGCCCATTGGGAAGTGGCTTTGGTGGAAATGATTCACCATACACAAATCAACAACATCGTCGAAAATCAAAACACTTTTACGGTGGAAGTCCATGACCCGCAAGTGCAACAAGCAATGGATGAACGCGCCACTATAGCTGACTTTATGAAAACACAAAACCCCAAAACTAATCGCTCCACTTATCTGTTGAAAATTCCTGCGGGATATTATTTTAGTGGTCAACATTTGGTGAACGCCATTGCCGACAGGTTCAATTTCATGTTTGGTAAAGATTAGGACAAAGCCAGAAGATGTGTCACGATCGAGTACCACAAAATAGCTCTTCGCCTACTGTCAAATTTTCAGAGGACAAAGTATTGGCCATTACATTTTGTCCTGAATTGTATGACATTTTGGGTGGAGACCCCAAGATGATCAAGATTAGAAACGAAATACCAGCCGTGACCGGTAACTTGGATTTTGCGAAATATTTTCGATTCCCTGTAGAAATGAACCAAGGACTGAATTTTATTTTTGTGTACTCCGATGTGGTGGAGTAGAACGTGGTGGGACACACCTCCTTACCGTTACTGCGTGTCATTCCTTTCAAAGTGGATTCTGCCACGGCTGCTGACGAGGAAGGTGGAAACACCTATCACGTTCACCGCGAAATTGTACATCCTCACTATTTGCCCGTCAGTAAGTCTTATTTCGACACTGTCAACATCACTATAAAAGGAGATCTGGGACAAAATATCCATTCACCAAAGGGAAAGTCACAATGAAACTCCATTTTCGAAAACGATTACTCTAACTTTTTGTCAGTCATGTATCCTGTGTACCAAGAAGTCGCTCGACAGCGAGGATATGGTTTAGGTGATATGCTAAAATCAGCCTTTCGTACAGTGGTTCCCGTTTTGAAACCGACGGTGACACGGGGATTGCACGCCTTGAAAGATGCCGCTTTGACGGAAGGTAAAGAATTTCTCCAAAATGTCATCATTGACAAACAAAATCCCAAAGACGCTTTCTTGAGAGCAGGCAAAAATGTCTTGCTTCAAACGGGTAAAGACATTTTGGGCCGGAGAGAAACTCCTATAAATGCCCTGGGCGATGCCGAGTCAGTCATTCCTGCTTCCCTGACTCTACAGCAAGGACAAGGCAGAAAAAGACGTCGAAGACACCCCTTGAGAGGACTTCACACCCCTAGAGCTAGAAAGACTAAGAAAAGAAAAATCGTCCGAGAGTTAGACGCTTTTGACTATTAAATCAGAGAAAATGATGCACCGAGAGTCTTGCGCTTGTTCCAAGTCGGAACTGGATCTGTTTGCCATGCCACCCACCATGATGACGATGCAAGAATCCCAATGGGTAGAATTTCATCCCGTCTCCTCTTTGACGGATTCAGCTCTCATCGAGTTTGAAATTAAAGAACAACCCGAAGATTACATCGATCTGAATAGCAGTTTTCTTGTACCTAAAACTCAAAGTGATCAAAACCGACAACACGAATCCGGTTGCCGATGCCAGAGTAGCTCCTGTCAACAATTTCATGCATTCCTTGTTCAGCAAAGTGAACAAACTGGTCAGCAGCAGTATGGATACTTACACTTACCGAGCGTACCTGGAAAATCTCTTGACGTACGGAAAAGAGGCCAAGAACTCTCATCTGGATGCTTGCGTGGTATGGAAACCTGACACCGCAGGTGAAGACACGTTTATCGACACAGCCTTGACAGTCGATGACAATCCTCACAATGTGGGTTTTAACAACCGTCGAAGGAAATCCTACAAGGTCGTAGTTTAGAACTGATGGATCGCTTGCATCTGGACATGTGGTTGCAAGACAAGTATTTCCTCAACGGAGTGGATATTCGCCTAAGACTCAATCGCAGCAGTGTCGCTTTCCATTTGATGGCTCATGCCAACGAGTACAAAACCATCATCCAATAAGCCAGACTTTACGTGCGTCGCGTAGAAGTGTTACCTAAAGCGGGAAACGACATCGGTCAAACATTGAGCAGATCGACCGCCAAGTATCCGATACGACGTGTAGAAATGAAAACATTCGCCATTGCTGCTGGACTCCGATCCAAGATCGAAGATCATATGTTCCAAGGACAGTTGCACAAACGTTTAATCGTTGGCATCGTCAGTAATGCAGCCCTCAACGGAGCCCACGATCAAAATCCTTTCCAGTTTAAGCACTACAGAGTGTCCAAGATCGAAGTCAGTCGCGATGGCAAGACTTTGTGTACCAGACCCTTCGAACCTAACTTTGCCCAGAAGAATTACTTGAGATCGTACTTGTCTCTGTACGAAGCTACCGGACAACTAGGAACCAACACCAGTCACGGTATTTCGTACGAAGATTATGTAGGAGGTTACACTTTGTGGGCCTTTGATTTCACTCCAGACCAAGGCAGCGACGAGGGACATTTCCACCCTATAAAATCTGGTCAACTGCGTGTGGAACTTCAGTTTGCAGAAGCTCTCACCGAGACGGTCAACGTCATCTTGTATGCCGAATTCGATAATGCCATCGAAATCAACAGTTTGAGAGAAGTCATTCTAGACTATTAGAAACTATGGAAGACTCTTATCCCTCTTTGAGCGGTAGAGAGTCTTTGGACATGGAATGGGAGGATAGCGTGAAAACAGAACCCCAAGTCCAAGACAAAGAGGACGAGGTAGTGGTCAAGTCCAGATGGCCAGAACAAGAACAACATGTAGTGTCCTGTTTTGCCAAACACCTGGCGAATACAATTACAGAATTGAGTAAGAAATATTGTTATGGATGTCAAAACAATCATCCCAGTCAAATTCAACACGATAAATGTATGATGATGAGTCAAGAAGAAAAATTGGACTAGTATCTGGACGAAGCTTGGAGTCTCATCTCGGAAAAAACAGTGTTGTATGAGTGATATAAAGGCTTGCGTGGTCATTCCTGCCCTCCATTGACTACTCTGGAGATCTATCGCATCGAAGCTCTCTTAGCCCAGAGTTGGGAGACAAGGCGAAGAAACGGCAACTTGACAGAGCGTTTCAAACAAAAAGTCAGAATTGAATTGAAGACTTATCATTACCTGTGAAGAAAAAAAACAACAAAACAAAAAAATGGATACCTGGGAACTTTATTACCTTTAGAACAATAGTTCGTATACTGCTTCTTGGAATCCTGTCGTGTGCGCTAAAGATGAACTACCTCATAGCAAACCTCAAGACCATCAAGCTTATGTCATCAACACGGACGACAGTCATCTCCCAGGAACTCACTGGATTGCCGTCCACTTCCCTCAAGAGGATTGTGTGGAATATTTTGATTCGTATGGATTACTCCCTTTGGAAGACGATATCATCGACTTTATGAGATGAAATGCCCAGACGACACGATACAATAATGTGAAATTACAAGGCACAGATTCCATGGTGTGGACAATATTGTGTGTATTTTCTTCATCATCACAGTCTTGGATATCCTTTAGAACATTTAGTAACTTATTTTGATCGTAACTCTTCTAGAAACGATGAGAAAGTAGATCGATGGTTTTGTGACCATTATGGCTATCTTTTGTCTTTAGCTAGGAAACGTAGTGTACATCAATGGCCTCATGACTTCCATCAATGGAAATCTCACATGATTTCACAACGTTGTCAACCTTGTCAAAAATAATTGTTTGATGTTATTGTTACTTGTTAATTGTTAGTAGTTGATTGTTGGTTGAATAAAAAATGTTGTGTTTTTGAAAAAAAAATGTGTCTGTCGTTTGTTTTCAAAAAAAGACTGTGAATATATGCTCTTTGACTTTCTCTCTATCCCTCACCATGACATTCGCTATCATAGCGTTCCGACACTAAAACCTAGTAGGGATGTTTTCTATCGCGTCCGCGTTTGAACCATATAAAGCGGGTTGGTCTCCAGTCTGGCCATCCACTATTGACTCGTCTACCTATGAAGATGCCTTCCAGCCTAGCCAAGCTGAACGAAGCTTACGTCAATTTACATCGTGTCAGGCTAAACCTGATACCGAAGCCTGAAGAGATAGAGAATGTCAGGATGTTAGCAATAGCCCAAGACCTGATAGAAGAGGTCTTCAGAGAGGAAATCAAGAAAGAACAAGAAGAATGGACAGAGAAGTACAGACTTCAGAAGCAGAGAGAACAGCAACAACAACAGCAGCAGCAGCAACAGCAGCAGCAAGAACCAGACAGACGTTTTGTGGACTGCCGTGTGGACACCAAAGAGTTCTCCTTCTCTTTCCGCAGATGCAGACCGTATCGTATAGGAAAGCCTGTCACCAGACGGGGACGCAATCTTAGACATTAAAAAAAGATTGCCATCACTCCCCGTCGACAAAAAACAGCCATTTTCAGGGCTACCCCCAATACTCTAGAAAAGACATACTAATTCAAATTGCCAAAACAAATTTCTGTGTGTGTGTGTGTGTGTGTATGTTAAAAAAAGAAGTGTGTCTATAAGCACTTACTTTCTCTGTCTTGTCAAATCGTGCATGCCTGTATTTGTAAGTAAAACAAGTCAACGTGAGTGCTTCTTTTAGGTCCGCGCGTTTGATGTGATGATAAGTTTTGGTGTTAGGGGATGTTTACCTTCACGTCCGTGCTTCAAGTATATAAAAATCGACGCGATCGTCAGTCTGGCTACCCATCGTCAACGAGACAACTATAAAGATTGAGCAGAATAAGTAAATTGTTGGAACTCCAAATGCACCTGGAGTATGCCAGGCGCCTCCTGGATGAGCTGGCTATGGAGGCCATTGCAGAAGCAGCCCAATTGGAAGAAGAGGAGGAAAATAAGACGAAAGAAGAGGAGAAGGAAAAGAAGCGAGGGATCCTGCCTCACCTCATGCTAAGACCTCTGTGTGAGGTCAAGCCTGAGGTGAGGACACCAACGTCTCCACAGCCACCACTTCCACAACAAAGACAGCCACAGCCTCTGCCACCAGTACCAAAAGCCGCTGTCCCCCAGAGAGAAACCTGGGAGGAGGAGGCATGGGAGGAATTGGAAAGACAGAGGCAAGAGTGGGAGCCTCGGCGTCAGCATCATCCCAGGGTGTGGAATAGAAGAAGGAGGAAACAAGTGTTCACTATCCCTCAAACTGAGGAGTGGGATAGTGAAGCCAATCAACCTCCCTCTGCGCTCCCAACCACACGCATAAATTGGGAGCAGGACTGGCGCCTGCGATGTGAGTGTGGTGCCCGCCCTGGGAGATGTCATCATTAACCAGGTGCATTTGGAGTTCTAAAAAGCAGCCCTTCTCAGGGCTAACCAGATCTCTAGAAAAGAGAGACTATTCAATTTGCCAGTTTGTGTGAATGAGAAGTAGGGTGACTATAAACACTCACTTCTTTTCTAATGTGTGTGTGTGTGTGTGTGTGTGTGTGTGTGTGTGTGTGTGTGTGTGTGTGTGTGTGTGTGTGTGTGTGTGTGTGTGCATTCTCGTCCGTTGGTGTGGATAGTATATGTGTTTGTGTTTTATGCATTCTCGTCCGTTGGTGTGGATAGTAGGTATGGTGTGTTTTATGTATTCTCGTCCGTTGGTGTGGATAGTAAGTATGGTGTGTTTTTTTTGCATTCGCGTCCGTTTGTGTGGATAGTATAATGTGTGTGTTTTATGCATTCGCGTTTGTTGGTGTGGATAGTATAGTGTGTATGTTTTATGCATTTGCGTTCGATGGTGTGGATAGTATGTGTGTGTGTGTTTTATGCTTTCTCATTCGTTTGTGAGGATAGTAAATATGGTGTGTTTTATGCATTCTCGTCCGTTGGTGTGGATAGTAAATATGGTGTGTTTTATGCTTTCTCGTCCGTTTGTGAGGATAGTAAATATGGTGTGTTTTATTCATTCTCGTTCGTTGGTGTTGATAGTAAATATGGTGTGTTTTATGCTTTCGCGTCCGTTGGTGAGGATAGTATAGTGTGTATGTTTTATGCATTCTCGTCCGTTTGTGTGGATAGTATACATGTGTATGTTTTATGCATTCTCGTCCGTTTGTGTGGATAGTATATATGTGTGTTTTATGCATTCTCTTTCGTTGGTATTGATAGTATATAATATGTGAAGTGAGTGTAAGGGATGTTTTCGTTTACGTCCGCGCTTGACGTATATAACCCGGAACGCTCGTCAGTCTCGCGTTGACTAGTCAACACCTTTAAGAAAAAAATGAATTTGTTTAATGAATTAAGACACAGTTATTTTTGGATGATGGATGCAGCCTACGTGGTGGAAAGGATTGAAAAAGAATGGAGCTATCCAGGCAGCCAAGACTTTGTGACCAGTCAAGTCACTAGCCTGAAAGTAGCCAGGGATCAGGTGGCAGGAATGATAGAAGAGGAGGTGGAAAAAATAAGAGGATTCATCAAGCCTAAGTATGTAAGAGTGGGGACATTGAAGGAAGCCCTTGATCTTGTCATCCAAGTGAGGAGATTCTTGCAAGATACATTTAATTGGTCAGAGTGGTCTTTTGTCAAGTGGGGTTTACAACAATTAATAAAAGCAGAAGACAAGATGAAAAAAGTAATGAAAGAAGAGGTAAAGAAAATAAAAGACACCTGGACAAAAGAGAGAAAGGAGAAGGAAAACCAAAAAAAGAAAGAGGACTTTGAAACACTGAACATCAACTGGATGAAAATACAGAAAAAATTTAGAGACATGGGACATCCAGACTGGATTCCAGACGAAGAAAAGAAAAAGACGAAGAAAGGAATCATTGGAAAATTAAGAAGCTGGTGGAAGAACTGGAGACAATAGAAGCAAAAACCAAAGGCCCTTTTCAGGGCCACTCCACTGCCTCGAAAAGATTTATTCTTTCTTGCCTAAAAAATTTAAAACATACTATACTATCCACTGACACGAACGCGAATGCATAAAGCTTTGTATAGAAATGAAACAGGTGGCATGACGTCACGGTACTTGTTACATTGTTGCAAGTGTCCAGTACCGTGACGTCCTACTAACCCATGGTGTGCTAGTCGCTATACAAAATTCCCATTTTCCGTAGAGTGTCCCAGGGTGATATTTTGTCCGTAGAAATCTTGTCCGTAGGGTACAAAACAGGGTCCCGTAATGCTAATTCCCATTGTCCGTAGGGTATCCCCATTAACTACTTATATGGCACTGCTACACTTTACGTTTCTTGGTTATAACACGATTCTTGTTTTAAGGCTGTATGGTCATGGATCCGACTTTATAATTCAGTAATTAGAATTATATGAATTTATACTTCATTATAGGGCGATCTCTTTATGAGTAGATATACTGTTCGGACTCCATCCACAGCGCCATAACGAGGGAGTGAGTACTAATTAATTAGGTAACATTTATTTATATTGGACATCACTCATTAACCATTAGTTAATCAATAATCTAGAGCTAGCGACAGAAGACGAGCGCCGTAGTTTGTACAAAGAGATAGAAGCCATGAAGGAAATAGGGAGCCACCCAAACATCGTCAGTATGGTTGGGTGTTGCACTGTACCGCCCAACGTATGTTTGGTGATGGACTACTGTCCCCTCGGAGACCTTCGGAATTACCTGAGACAATATAGGGAAAAGGTAAATATGATGTAAACTCAGAACACTAATTGATTTGGAAGGAAGGGGTTCGCGGGTGTGGAGACGCAGATCGTTGGTCGGAAAACGTTGTAGAATTAACCCCAGTCTTTACGAAGAAAAGCAGCAGATATAGTATCCGTGTCTCAGTCCGTCACACTTTCGCTCTATCACTTTTAAACCATTTGTGATTAATAGAGGGTCGCGGTATTACCGGAATATCAGTTTACCGCGGTATTTTGTTTCCGGTGTACGTATTGCCGTATTTTGTCATTCTAATAATACTTCCGGAGTTTCGCATAGTGAGGAATGTACGGAAATTCCTGAACAGTCTTGTTATGAATTTAATGATATAAAAGTATACTTTCACTGTTCATGGCAAAATTATAATTATTGTTTTTGCAATATAGTTACATTTTTCAGAAATTAATTTAAATATTACAAATATAATTATATTTATTAACCTTTAATGACATGTTTGACACGTATCTTGTATGCCAACATGGCGGCTGCTTGGGTTGTTGTGAAAGATATTCGTAGCAAGATCAACTTTTGTAAAACATTTATTTACTCAATTGTTAACGTTTTAAGTACATATATCCCTTTGTAAGACCTAGAATAGATTTCCCGGACAGCAGTTGTATTTTGTTTGAATTTTACATTATCTGTCTAATGCACTAAATATTTTCTCGTTTGTTGATTCACTGTGTTACATGTTTACTGACTTTCCTTGATAAATATCATTCCCGGGTGTTGGCACCCCACTCAAAGTATACCGACGACGGTGTCAGCAGTGTATCTATTGTAGGCTTCAGTGTCACACTTCCATTTTTTTCAACAAGATCTCTAATGACAGTACAGCGTCTTTTACAGGGTGGAGCTATAGCGTAATCGTAATCATTCCACTTCAGTTACAGTTTTAGATGACAACTTATACAACAATTAACATATAAATGACCAATTAATCTATTATTAGGCAATGGACATCTAATTTTCTCGGGGGCTTGAGGGGGGCGGGGGGGGGGCGATTTTTATTTTAAAAGAGATATTGCATTTTCATTTATCTCAAGATAATTTTTTCTACATAATATAATAGACATAATCTTGTATTATTTTCCTGTAAATCAGAGCAAGACATCTTCCCAGCTATTTGAGAACCTGAAATTAAAAAAATCTCACGCTCCTGTCAAGAAAAATTCAATTGTTGGTCCCTAATATAATTGCAGTATACCGTGGCACGTGTCTCGGTATGTTCACGAACACCACAATTTAGCGTGGTACAAATTTGTTAGTGTTACCCAACTCTAGTGATTAATGAACTTAAACATCATCATTAAAAGTTGTGTCACGTGTCACATTAGGGTCCTTTCTATAACTTTAAGGTGTTTCAGATTAAGGGACGAAACTTAGTATATTCATACATCATCACTAGAAGGTGTGTCTTGTACCACATTGGAGGTCTCCTACACTAAAGGTCATGACTCTATATTTATATTTTGATCACCCGTTTAATTCCGCTCCATAACTTTCAAGCCGGTTCAGATTAAGCATTGAAACTTTGGTGCACCTATACATCATGACTAGAAGGCATGTCGCATATAACATTGATTCTATCAGCAAGGTCAAGGTTACGAATCCATATTTTAAATGTTCCATCACACTTTCCCATCTCCTCTATAACATTATTGTGTTTGAGATTCATGGATGAAGCTTTATACTCATACAACATTACTAGAAGTTGTGTTGTCTGCCACAATAGGTTTCATATCTTTAAGGTCACCTTTAGAAGATAAGTTGTTAAGCATCTTGGTATTCCTGTTTTCTCCCTCAAGGTCTCGACTCAATATTTTGTTTTCCACCACACTTTCTTTTCCAGTCTTTAACTTTAAAGCTGTGTGAGATTAAAGGATGCAACATGATATACTTGTATGTCATTATTAGCAGGTGTGTTGTATATAACATAGCTGTGTTGTATATAACATAGGTGTGCTGTATATAAAATAGGGTGTCCTATCTTCAGATCTCATGCTCATACTTTATAAGGATTTTTTATACCGTTACACGGTCCTTTCCACTCTAAAATTTTAGAGCAATTTGAGATCAAAGGATGAAAATTAGTATAGCTAAAGTTGTGTCTCGTACTACATTTTGGGTTATACCGTCCACGTCAAGGTCACAGGTAAATATTTAAGGTTTTAATCATATTTGCCATTTTGTTTTCAAACCTGGCAGCCGTTTAAGATAAATGAATGAAGTTTTAGATACTTATTTATCACATAGTCGATACATTTTTATCTGTAGTGGGGGTGGGGGCAGGGGCCCGAGTGGCCAAGTGGTCTAAAGCGCTCACCGTTACGGATCACTGCTGTCTCATCTCTGGGTAAGTTCGAGTCTCGGGCTCGGCCAATGTGGGTACGTGAGAAAGCTTGGCAGTAGTTTCTCGTAGGTCGGTGGTTCTTTCCGGGTTCTTCCTCCACCATTGATACTGGCCGCCATGTATAGCCTATCTTGTGCAGAAAATGGCGTTAAACCCTGCAACAACTATTGTGTCTTCAGTTTAATATTTATTTTTGATAATACAACATATCACTTTATGTGATTCTGATTGTTTCAAATAAGCGAAATTCTTGCGCAATATTCTCTTTACTGATTGGCTGCGATCATGGAGAAATTTATTTACCTGTCCCCCTGGAACTTTTTGTTTTTGCTACTACTAACATTTTGGAGGCCATTTTTTCAATCGACTTCCCAGAGGGATTATGGGAAAAGGTCACGTATGTCTGAATATGGCACATTTACTCCTATATGGGCTCGTTGCGCCATGTATAGTTTATCATGCGCTGAAAACTGGCGTTAAACCCCAAGCAACAACAACAATAACAACAGCAAAAGAACCTAAGGAAATTGCTCAATTGATTGAGTGCGTGTGGAATGGGGTGGGCGTATACCTGTAACATGGAATCCACCCTATGTACAAAAGCGATTTAAATGTTAATTTATAGGAGTAAATAAACTCACCTCTGTTCACAGAAGAATGTGGACATAAACTTCCGCTCATTCCAAGAAGCATGTTCTCATCACGAAAGACCCCGCAAAAGCCGGAATCAACTCTGATACAAGTTGGAGGAGATCTCACTTCACAATGAAAGTATACTCCATCTATTTATCCAACTTTTCTTTTCTTTCTATATCCAACTTTTTCTTTCTTTCTATGTCGACAAATTTTTGCCTATAAAGTTGTACCACACTTTGTCGTCTTTACACATTTTATTGTGCTTAGATACTTGCACAGGTAGCCTATGTGACTTCACAATAAGTTCGGACTTTACTTTTATGTTTATGCAAATCACTGAGACTGGTGACTTTTCTCTGCTAATACATTTAACGTCCGTACGCCACACTTCATTGTATTTACCTGTACGGGGCGTCCTTGAACCTTTAACAGGTAGTATGGTGAAATATTTCGGTTTTTACCTGGACGCTTCATAACTTTATTAAATTCGAGTTCTATTTTCTAGGTAACGCTAGAAGGCATAGCTCTGCACCGACTTTGTGTTCAATAATAAGAGACAGACGCAGAGTTACAACAGGTTTATAAGTTCTGCTCTATTTGTCTTACATATTAGGCCATGGGCAAAGTGCAAAAACGACTAAGGATGAAGACAGCATAAGCCTACATGCTGACATGTCCTCAGTATGAGAAGTTTTGGCGGAAAAGGGAGATAAATTAACAAAGGACTCTCCAGTTACAAAACGCCCGATATCTACATGATCAGAGACAATCCCGGCAACTATATCACAATCACACGACTTCTCATTGCTGGAGATACCTTTAGGTCTTGCTTCCTCATGCTTCCACTATTCAACTCTTGATGATAAAGAGTGAGGGAACGAGCAAAGCAAAGTATTCACTCGCTCCACAGGTACACGGACCAGTGACGTGGATCAAACATCCCGTAACCCGTCCCAACATTATGATTCGGATTACGTCCTCCCGACAAACATGGCCTATTTCCGTTTCAAGCGGCCTAGGCCTTGTGCAAGGGATCTTCAGGGAGAAAGACCTCAACATAATAAGTCCCAGAAATCAATCTGTCGTTCATTCTGTCGAACCTGATGTATATATGCAGTTATGGAGACCAGTCTACCGCACATATGGTCTCATAGCATTCTCCATTTACTATACCGATCTTAGCACCTCTGCTTCCGACAGATGCCACATCAATTCTCTCAAGCCTTGATCAGTAGAAGGGACTCTTTAATCGGTGACCGATTGGAAATCACCATTTCTAGTTCAGGGCTCTCCACGAGTTTTGTTAGCGGCGACCTCGACACTCTTTGCCAGCTCCTTCTCGGGCAACTCAAGAAACGTCAGCCTCACCTCGACGATGCTTGCTCTCAGCCTCATCCTTCACATCCTTAATTCATTATGTCGCGGTAAGTGTTCCACCTTTTGTCTCTAGAGTTATTCATGCCTCCTCCTACCTTATCAACCACCTGGACCAGAGCTCTAGCATCTGTTGACCTGATCACGAAAAAGGAAGAATCCAACGTCAGATTACTTCCGCAATCTGTCAGAATCACAGATATTTTGAACTGCTTATATTATCAATTACATGGCCCCATCATCAACCGTCTCTTTTTTCCCACAAAAACTCCTTCCATCAAGTTTTCGTCGGCGGTTATACTATTGCTATTCATCATCCCCACAGTTGACAGGGACATCACTGCTTTGTGGATGTCAAAACCATACTCCGTTCGTATGGATCGAACATCTTTCAATGACAATCAACAATTGGCCAGCAAGGCAGTAGTCGTGGGCTCTGTGTTGGACTTGGTATGGATGGCTATCTCGCAACAGGTGGAACAAAGCTCATCATCTCTTAGCACGAATTCAACGGTACATGCACGGGAGTCGGTCTCCGGAATGACCCGGGTCTTAAACAGAGCTGCTCAACATACTTTAGCCAAGGCAGTCACAGCAGCTGGAAATTGATAATTGGCAGAACGAGATGCACCGCTCTTCACCTCCACCATCCTTAAGGATCATTATAAGGTCAAGCTACGTTCACAACCATTATCCTCTAATCTACTTTTTAATCGAAGAAGGAAGCAAATAAGTCACTTTGGAGACAAAATTTTCCGCCCCTCAACCGCAACATCGATATAGGGACGTTTCGGGAAACCAACAAAAGGAATCAAGGGACACAACTCGAACACAAAACTGACAAGTCGTCTTATGTCACTTTGAAAACCACGTTAATCGCGAACCAGAGTGGACAAAAGAAAGAAGTAGCGATCATTTGCGTCAAAGACTTTCTATACGACCGCCTCCATCTCTAAAAAATTACATCGTGTCCACACCGTCCACAGATCCTGATAGGAGGAAGGCTTCAATTCTTTGCTGCCGAATGGGACAAGATTTACCACGACGATCATTCTACCCGACAAGTACATTCCAAAGAACTCCGCCTCTATCCTGAGTCCTATCAGCTGCAAACATTCCAAACGACTAATATATTGTCAAGGAATTGTGTATATTTATTGTTTATGAATATTTAGAAATAGAATATACTCGAGTTTCGTTTCTGTGTACAGCGTTACCTGCGAATGGTTTATCTGTATATTATTTCGCTGTAGTGAGTTCGGTTCACTCCATGCTGCACGGGCGAAGTGCTTACAGTCAGAAAACCGATTTACCTTGAGCGCAGAGGCCGTGCATTGTAACATAGCCAGTGTACATATAAACTCTTGGAACATTCAAACTTCACATTACGGAAACTCTTGTCAGTAAGCGGTCCACTTTACGGCGCAATATCTCCGGCTGCATAGGTATGTGAATTGTATTTTCTTATCTGTACTATAAGATAGAAGTGTGTTGTTTTATTGTTTTAATATTTATTGTGCCTTTTTGATAGTTCCGAGCTGTGTAATGCAATGTTAGATTTTATTATAGTCTGTTTCCAAGTTCATCAGTATATAACTGAGCAGAAGGATTGTATTCCCATTAATGTTGCACGAATTAAGGGACGAGAGAATGTTACTTTAAGTTCTGTAAGATCCTCGTCAGATACAGGTTCACATATGAACCAGATTATAACTTTATACGGCAGTCCCTATGACATGGTTCCTATAAAATAATAACTCCACTTACGCGCAAGCGTCATGTACGTCATTGCATGTTATACATGACCGTGTCACTGATATTACACGGATTTAGATATATTTTCAGCTGAAAGGGGTGAGGGCTGAAAGGAGTGAAGGACTGAAAGAATGATGGAGCAATAGTGACGGATGTTGTATCTTCGTGTCTGCACCGTACCATAGGTGTTTTAGCCTTGGTGCTAAGTTGGGTTAGTATATACCCGGTATGCTGTTGTCGGTGGTGGCGTTGGCCCTGAGAAGATAGTGGCTATCTCGTGGTGAGGGACCAAGGCTTAGGACCAAAGGGTCTGAAGGAAAGAGGAGGTTCTACGGATCCTTAGGCAGGCTGTGAGGGGCGGACCATTCGTGGTGGCTCCTTGACCATCCGGCAGAGCTGTGGAGCTGAAATTACCTTGTGGTTATGAATTGGACGCCGCAAGATGTGTCCCAAATTAGATTAAATCAGTTATCACTATTTGAATCAAATATTCTTCATAAATTTGGCTTTTTTTCTATGAAAGCAGTTATCACTATTTGAGTGAAACGATATCATTGTTTTGAAATTCACGTATCATTGAGTGATTGTTTCTTTTTCTGTTTAATTTTGTTTTAATTTAATATATTATTATTATTAATGAACATCTAACAATTCGTTCGAGTTAGGAACCGTATGTTTCGTTATTTTATTTCAGTTGTCGTTCCGATATTTAACTCGGTGCGCATCATGTGTTAAAAATCCAGTCTTGGAATTTATGCGCACGAGTTTGGATACCGGATTTTTCTATCTTTAATCATCTATAAATAAAGATCGTGTTTTCGTTTATCATTCTTAGTGTCTTCATTGTAATCTGACCCCAACCCGGTTTATCCTGTTCCACATATATATAATTTCTAGTACGACTATATATTCTTTCAACTTTATATTTTCTTTAAGATGAAGTGACCTTTAACTATATATACTAAAATTACAATTTTCAAAGATGTAAAAGCTGAACTTGAAAGTGCAAAGGTGAATTTTGAGAAGTTAAATTTGTGGACATTTTGCATAATTGACTTTTGAAATTTCGAAATTTTCTAAAAGGTGATTTTGCAACATTCACAAGAAATTTTAAAAAGCACTAAATAAACCCTCTTGATCAATCGTCATTTTAATAGCGGTTTTCCGACTTTATAAAGTAATACTTGTCACGGAGAGCAACTGAATATCTCCCCATATTATAAAACAAAAAATTGAGATAAATTTGGGAGGTGCTCATCTCTGCTCCACTTGAAAAATGTTAATTTCTAAACCTGAAGTAACAATTACATTTTGATTTACCAAATTTTCCGCACTTCATTGTGTTCGGATTAGCTAAGTTGATAGCATATACATTGTCAGAGGCCTCACTTTCAACTATCTTCAGTATTTATATATTCTATTTATTTTATTTATTTATACATTTTATTTATTTTATGCATTTTATATATTTTTATTTGTATTTTATTTATTTTTATTTATTTATTTTATTATTTTGTATTTATTGTATATATTTATTTCATATTTTAAATTTTTTATATATTTTATATATTTTTATTATTTATATTTTATTTATTTTATTTATTTATTTATGTTTTTATCTGGATAAATTATACAGATAAAACTGCAAATGGATAATTGACCGCATTGTATTGTCGTCTGAAAATCCAAAATGTTTACAGCTTTAACAAATGCATGCACGTCATTCCCAAAGAGGTCGCTGTGACTCGGTTAACATGCTGGGCTCAAAAGAATTTGTACGTTGGGGGTTAAAATCGTACCCATATCAGCTTGTTGTGTCTCTGACAAATCCCTTAACTCCCATTGCCTAAGGGCTCAATAGTCATCGACGTAAGATTATGATTAAGTATCGATGTAAGATTAAACAGCAACCAACCAACCCAATAAAAAAAGCGGACATTAAGATTCTGATTCTGGAAAAAATCAGAAAGATTGTATGACCAAACTTTTAACATTTCTTTCTTATTCTAATTTGTGAAAATGTAAAACAAATAAACGTCCTTGATCGTCGCATCACGTCGAATTGTCAATTTTGTGTTTTGAACATGATTTTATGTGTACGTTTGGGAAGATGTCAATGCAGTTTTGGGATGATTAAGAAAACGGTATTGTTAGCGGTGCTGGTTATTTCTATTTTATGATTATTCGAAAATTTTAAAATTAAAACGTGAGAATATTTGTAGATGAAATATAGGAGCTCGAGTTTGTATCATTTGCACATGTCCCATTTGCTGTCATTTTTTTTTTTATTGCAGATCCTTTACTCAACCGTCAGACCTATCCAATGTTCCGATGCTCATCGGAAGGGGCGGAGTTTGCTTGTCAGCTCTGACAGTGGCCTGAGTCAAATTAGTCACGCTAGTGGAGACACGGGTAAATTAAGCAATAAGAGATGACCACACCTACTTATCTGCACTGAACGCTATTCAAAATCAGTTTCTCTTAAACAAACTCTCCTTGGAATACTGTAAAATCATAGAATATCGGTATACTGCAAGTCTCGTTTAAAAAGTGTAAACATTATTGCTTTTTGCATTAGTAAATGACAATCACCCAGGTGTCAGAGCATTATATCTGAATGCTCGAGAAACGTTGGATGAGACCATGATCAAGTAACTTCCAACATCTTGCTAGTGACAGTAAGAGTCTGCAATTTATTTTTTTATTGCTCAAGCTAGTTTTCACACATGCTGATAGGTCAGGTGTTCACCAGATTTGTCACGTAATGCGTGTAATGCGTCAGTGTCTTAATATATGTATTTCCGGGGGAAAGAATCACTTGTATTCCATAAATTAAATTTCAACTCTAACTGGTCACAACTTAATGTAACTTTACATCTCGAGTGTTTTAAGCCTGACTGACAAAACTCTATCCAAAACAAGTTATATGCTAAGATGCAAAACAAATTCCCGAATGAGGGTCAACCTTCTAGAAAAATTAGAAGTTTGTGACAATAAACACGTTTCATATCACGTACTACAGGTATGGCCTTGACCTAACTTAATTTTTCTTAATCTGAGAAAGAGTAAAAAAAAAATTAAAAAGTTGTTTACCAAAACTGTCACTGGTTCTGAATCAAGTTCAGAAACTAGATACAGTGTTTCTATTAATAGGTGTTTATCAATGAAAAAATTCAGTCGGGTCAAACAGAACTAAACTCAGTTCTGGACAATATCAAATCCAGTAAATAAAATTACTTTACAATAACAATTAATCGAATTAAAAACATTTAAAACTAACAAACGCATAATTAAATTAAATATACATAACAAACACAATAACTTGAGTTTATTGTTTCCAATTAAATATACGTTTTCCCTGAACTAGCCTCAAAAACTGAAATATCCATGATTTGCGCAGGAACAGCTTAATGTCCATCTGAACAGTCCGACATCTGGGACCAATCAAGTGTTGTGGCTAAACATTACGCGATAAGAAAGTAGTTCTAAGGCTAGCGTGAACGATTTTGTGCAGCAAGATCAGCTTGCGTAAAACTATGTAGCCATTATTAATTATTTGGAAATATAATTATTGATTTTTGGAAATATAATCACTACACCCTTTGGTCATGTAAACGATTTTGCAAATCAATATCTGCTAGGTGCAGCAGTCAGGCTAACAAATTATTTTACTGATTGATATACACTGGCAAACAGTTACTCGATTTTTGACAGCCTGTAAATCATTTTGTTTTGGGTTTCTAGCACCACGTTTCCGTATTTGTGCACGGAGACGTCAGTGGTTTTCTACTTCCACCAGCACCATTTCAAACTCAGCCATGCTAATTGTTCTATCCTCAGTAGCCATAGAGTATAGTTTATTAATCGTACTAAGATTACTTTGCGGCACCAGTTGCTATCGATATAGCCCAGACAGCAAAGTCTGACTTGTGTGCCTATAATAATTGCTGTAGTCACAGTTTCCACCACACCAAGGCCAACAGCTGTTGCCGCGGTGATTCAGCAGACATCATCAACGACAGCACACACTTGTGTGCATTTTACGAGTGGAGCCGTTAGCCGTTATCTTGGTCATTTCATCTTGCAATTCTTCTTCGACTTCTAGTATTTCTCACCTCGGTAACATTCAAGGTCCATCATAATTTTTCTATTAATGATGAGGAATACCGATGGAAATGGAAAACCACCAACGTCTTTGCGCACTGAGGAGACTACAGGCAAAGACAAAGTAACACGAATGGACTGTTAGTGATATTCTATTGCTAACAACTGTATCATAAATGCCAAATCTGAGTCTGACATGTAACACAGTATGGAACATTTAGTAGTATACTAAGAGGCTGATCCTCAACCAAAAGCGGATTCTGGACCAGAACCCTCCCCACCCCAAATTTGTTGGAGAAAGAATAAACCTTTTTTGATAGAAATTTCATATTGAACAATGAAATATTATATAATATGTATCATTATAATCCAATAAGACATGTTGGATTTGATCTAACAGATTTTGTAAGAGATTTGATTCAATAAAATCAGCCTCATGCTATACTTGCATAAAACCTAAAATAATAAGCGATTGTATTAAAAAAGTTGGACATCATATATCAGCAAAATATGGGTCAGTATGGTTATTTGCAACTGAAAATGACGAACGAATAAGAGGTTGGTCAGACATTTATTGACAACATGGTTGATATTTTATTTGATAATGATATTTCTACAGCTAAATGTCAAAAATAAACAGCTACTGTTGTAACCATATTTTATGATAATCTTTTTCATACCTGCCGACTCTCATTGGTAGGATATCCGTTAGCATACTGTCAATAATACCAAACTCGCGTATTAAATCGTCCATATCATATTTTACACCTCGCAAATAAGATCGTATTTGATCAAGTAATTTTTTGTAAGTGATACTTGCTATTTTACAAGAATTTTTTGTTTGTTTCAAGTTTAGGTTCAATTTTTTTTTACAAGTGTTGAAAGAGAGACACCGACACCAGATATTATTAACAAAAACGGATTTAATAATGCACCACTTGAGATTATACCAGAGCTGGTCATTAACAATGGCAAATATGATATTACTCGAAGTATTCTACGGTAGTATTTATAACATTCTTTTACACACCAAAGGTTTTTATGATAAAATTTATAATATTGTACTAGTGCGTCAACATCTTGTTTTGGAATTTCTTCTGAAATGTGGTTGAAATCGATGATATGTTTTTTTCATTATACAATATTTTATACAAAGACAAAAGTTCTAGTACCAGCAATCGAATCAAGAAACTCGTGAAATTTATTATTATTAGGATCAGCTATAAAAATTCTGTATTTGTCATAAACATCTGACAAAGTATCGTTATATCGTGCATCTGTTATCTTTAACCAATCGTACGAGTCAAAAGTATTTCCTACTTCACGTTCATACAAATCTGTTTCATTCACCAAATTACTGTAATCGCTTTCTGTTTTATCAATTTACCCTAATACCGAGCTTATTTGATCTAACGTGAAATTTTTGAGAACAAGATGTCTGATAATTGCATATGCGACAACAAAATTTGCTAGCATTAATTTTTTTTAGTGATTTTAATTCAATTGTTATCAGACCAATAGCAGAAGCTACTTTTAACATTAATTTTTCATATGGTTTTGTAAGTATTTTCTCGACTTCATTGTAATAATTTCGTAATAACAATTGTTTAGAGCGCTGGATTGATGGAAATGGAATATCATCTTCTTCACTTATGTTGTAATAAGAATCAATTTTTACTTCCAAATTTGTTTGATCGACTTGATCAAAAAACTTTTCTCGCTCAATATCGTTAAGGTCACTAATTTCATTGTCAAAATCTTGAATTATTTTTAGAGACCTATAAACAATAATCGGTTCAAATTCTGGGTCTTTTTTACGTATCATTGGCAAAATTGCGTTTGAGTACTCTTTAATAAGTAACTCCGTGTCTGGTGCCATAGTAACAATTTTAATTAGGGTTTCTTTATCGTGGTAGTACATGCCGAGATGCTTAAAAATGTTTCGTTTTGAAAAACTACTATATAACTTCCCGTTTCGTTTTATTCTTATTATCCTAGATTCTGATAGTTTGTCGAGACGATCATAGGTATCGTTCATTTGTTTTTCCACCTGCGCTACTCAAGCTTTTAATAACCCTGATATCATTATCAAATTTATATTTCCAGAATCAAGCTCGAGCAATATTTTTTTAAACAGGATTTCAGCTTGCTTTTGTTCTTCTAGACAATTATTAGGATGACAGTATCTGCTTATAATATCAAAGTTTCCTAATGCTTCTCTCAGTTGTGGTCTCCGCATAAAAATAACACAGCAAAATTTGTTTCTCCTTCTAACAATGGAGAATTTATCATTGTAATTTTAAAATTTTTCATAGTATTTATCGCACTTGCCGCTAATGATACGTCTCTAACACATTTTTCGGGATTAAAAATATTATCATAAAATTCCCCCGCAACAGTTATAATTGGTGGTTCTGTCATTATTTTATAGCATTAGATTAAATTTGATCATCAAGTGTATATATTTGAAATGCTGTTAGTCCTGGAAATGGATGTTCAGCAGCAAAAACATTAACTCGAAAATATAAGTACTTGTAAGCGGTATTTTCTACTGGAATTGTAAAATATTGTGCTGTTGAAATATAAGTGTCTGTTGTACTATATAACGTTGTCCAATCGATATCATTGTTTGATCCTTCCAATTGTCAATTATAAATTCTCCCAACACCAGAGTTTAATCGACCTCGCAAATGAAATTGCCAAATAGCAACTGCAGTGGGACATTTAATTTTAATCCAAAAATTTTCAACTTCTCCGTTGGTCGTCCACTCATGTCTATCAGAGAAAGCGTAATAAGGATAATTTTCGGGATAATATGCTGATGCGCTTACCTCAAACCCGGCTCGGTTATCACTTTCCCTGTAAAGTGTTGGAATATATCCAACACTATTTTTAGTTCGTTTTATTCCACTAGACAGACTATCAACATATGCTTTATTTGTCAGATCATTATAGTTAACTGGAACATATGTCGTAGTTATTTTTTTGTCTCTTATGTTTATGTTGCCTGTCACTGGTCCACCAGATTTCTTAAAATATGGGGTAAGTTCTTCCTTTAACTGAGCATAACTAATAGCATCAGCATCGGCTTGTGGTGAGGTTGTTGGTAGTCCAGTTATTTTTGAGTTATTACTCATTGCAAAGTTACCTGTCATTGTGTCACCGGCTTTGTTAAGTTTGCTATCGTCAACTGATTTTAGTTGTGCATAACTTACAGCTTGTGTTAAATCTGATGGTGGATATACAGTTTCTAACCCAATAATTTTTTTATCTTTCATGTTAATATTACCTGTAACTGTCCCACCAATTTTATCAAGCTTATTATCTTCAGCATGCTTCAACTGTAAATAACTTGCAGCTTGTGTATTATCAAATTTTGCTGGCGGATACGCTGTTTCCAACCCAATAATTTTTTTACTCGACATGTTAAGATTACCTGTAATTGTCCCACCGATTTTATCAAGCTTATTATCATCAACATACTTCAACTGTAAATAACTTACCGCTTGAGTTTGATTTAAGTTCGCTGGTGGATATCCAGTCTCTAAATTTATAATTTTTTTCCCTGACATACCTAAGTTGCCGCTTAAAGTTCCGCCAGTTTTATCTAGTTTATTACCGTCGACGGATTTTAGTTGTGCATAACTAACAGCTTGTGTATCAACATCATTTTTTGGCGGATACTCTGTTTCTAAATCTATTACTCGCTGATTTGACATGGACAGGTTTCCTGTCATTTTATCTCCAGTTTTTTTTAAATATCCGGATAAATCAACAGTTCCGTTTGTTATTGTACTTACAGCTGATGAATCTCCTAATGTTGTTCCAAATTTTGTATAATGGCTCATTATTTATTTAATATAACATAAAATGTATAACAAACAATGGCAAAATCGTCGATACTAAATTTTGATACAGAGCGGCTGGTGAAACATAAACATAACAATGAACTTCCAGATTGTCATTATCTTACTGTTGGACGGACTGGGTCGGGAAAAACAAATTTGCTTATGAATTTACTTCTCGGAGATAATTTTAATTACGATCGAGTTTATATTTATACAATTTATCCACAGCAAGATAAGTACGAGCTACATAACGAATATAATAACAAACTTCGTGATGATCTTGATGCTTGTGAAGATTTTTTTATTATCAAACAACCAGAAGAACTTGTTCCAGTTAATCAACTTGATTCGTCCGAGCATAAGATAGTAGTTTTTGACGATATTCCGCTAAATAATGTAGAGATGAATAAAATAAGATCATATTTTTCACTATCACGTAATAAGAAATGTAATTCTGTTTATTTAGCCCAAAGTTTGTATAATGTTGACAGATTTATTCGGCGAAATACTGGTTGTTTTATATTATTTCCGGGATTGGACAATGTTGATATTAGAAATATTGCAAACGAGCAATGTGGTGACGTAACAAAAGATAAATTTATCGAACTTTATCATAAAGCGACAGCGGATAAATATAACTTCTTTGATAAATTAACACATAATCCAGCTAAAATGTTTCGATGTTGTATTAACAGTTACTTGCAGTAAGTTTTTGTTTTATATAAAATTTATATATAATAAAATGGAAAGACAAGCAAAATACAGAAAACACATAGAAAATCTGAAAAAACTTGTTCAGTCTAAAGCTGGACTTAGACAGATGATTCAACAAGCACGACGTGGCCAAGTGGCTGCAGAGGAAGCAGCAGCAACAGTTCTCAAACCAGTTACTGAAGCGCTACTTGGGAAACAACCTGAAACTAAGCCGCTGTCAGAAGAAGAACATTAAACGACTACAGGAAAAAGGTTTGGTTTGAATTGTTAAAGAACAAGAAGCTGCTGCTGCAAAAATTGTTAGATCTGACGAAGAAAGATTAAATTTAGCTAGAGGTCTCGCAAGACATGTTGCTGATCCTGTTGCTAGACAAGCTGAAATAAGACGACTGTTGAATAATCCACTTGAATTTGAACGAAGACTAGCAGAACTAACTTCACTTGAGACCAGAAATCTTGTAGCAGGATTATCAGAAAAATTAGAGAATATTGAAAGAGAACAAAAGGAATTTGGCGAGATGACAGCAAAGCTTTTAAATGTTGAAGAGAAAAGACGATTTCATAGAAGAAAAGCATATGATAAAATAACTGCTGATGATTATAATGAATTTTTAGCAGAAAATGATATAAATGATATTGATGATATAAAAGATTGGCCAAAAGAAAGGTATGATAAATTTATTGCTGATTTAGATAAAATAATTACGGATGGTTCTGCTTCTAATATTGAATTAGAGCAAGTTACGAAAGACATAGAAATGACTGAATTAACTTAAAAAAAATCAGGGCCGGTGTCATCGCTACAGTCTTTCAACAAACAACAGTTGAGAAGAGACCAAAAGGCTTTGGTAAGTCGTGGACTTTTCTTAGGAAATTTGATTTAAATGAAAAAAATCCCATGAAATTACGTAAAGAAACTGGCAGTGTATCAGCTGAAAGATCAGGAACAGGTGTAAAAATATTTACATCAACTGCTGAAATGATAGGCAGATTAATGCTGTTGATATCATCAAAGGAAGCCGGAAATGTTGGCGCTGAAATTGATATGAAATTATTGATATACTTGATCATTTAAGATCGGAAAATTTATTAACATCTGATGAATACAAAATTTTACACGGCGATTTAATTTTGCATAATGATTTAATGATTTAATATAAATCAGAACGATTTAATATAACAATTTTATATAAAAAATGTCAACATTATTACTAGACTCTAGTACAGCTAACGCGAAAGATAGCGCAAATTTTTCAGTAAATTATATTCCGCCAATACAACTTGATACTGAAAAACAGTATGAAATTGGACTAATTTCCTGTACGGCATGGCATTCTATGGCTAACGTAAAAACTGGAGTAAACGATGAATTTACGTTTTATTCTGGCATTAGGTGGTTAATTAAAATTCCGCAAGGAGCCTACAACATAACTGATTTCAATAAGACGATACGCGAATTAATAACATTTGTAGGAGGAGTCGCTGACAATTTTGAACTAACACCAAATTATAATACTTTACGCGCCAGAATAACATTAAAAAATAATTTTAAAGTAGATTTTTCATCACCAAAAAGCATAGCGTTATGATTGGATTTACTCACAAGCAATACGGATCAACCACAGTACAAACTATAACATATGACGGTGATTTGCCGGTAAATATAACCGACGTAAATACAATACTGATAAATTGCTCCATTGCGTCTGGATCTTACTCAGCTCAGGGAAGTAAAGGACAAACGATATATAGCTTTTCTCCAGATGTTCCACCGGGATCGCTCATGCAAATTAGTCCGCGGCAAGTTATTTATTATCCGCTAAATGTTGAAATCAAATAACGAGCATAAATATGCAGTTGACAGATCAGTCTGGACGACAGCTGGATCTGAATAACGAGGTTGTTACTTATTATTTACACTTACGCGCGATCACTTCGTGATTGGCAATCGACTTCGGTTTTATGCAACCTCAGATATAATGAAACAAAAAAAAATTTTACCGAGGAAAAATTATTGGTGGATTTATGGGAAATATATTTACTAAAATTATTGAAAATGTTCCGGGAATCGCGCTTAAAGTTGCACCAATTACACTTGACGCGTCAAAAGCTTTTGCAACTGGAGCCGCATCTGCTGCTGGAACTGCGGTGGGACAAAAAATAGCTGATAAAATTAAAGGCAATCCACAAAGTGGATCACCACCAACAATCAAACAAGTTATATCAGAAATCGCTCCAACAAAAAAAAAATCTACGTGCTATGATAACAACAACAAAATAACTTTTATCACCAAAGGGCGAGCAGATTAAACAGAAGTTAATATCTAAAGTAACAACACCAATTACATAGTAATTGGCTAATTTTATGTAATCTAATAAATAAAAAATGTCTGTCAAAAATTATCTCGATTTAACAGAAACTTATGACGCCAACAACACCGTAACAGAATTTGAATATATTGAGTATCTGGACGAAAATTCTAATGAGCCAAATAAAACTGGTGTCAGAACATTTAATACTCGAGACGAAGATGTATTTTTATTACCTCACAAGGCAATGTTGGAAGTTCGTGGCCAGATTATGACTGTGGCCAATCCACCCGTTGCAATTGCAGCTGGAACAGAAGTAGCTCTTATAAATAACGGCTGTTGTTTATTTAAAAGTGCCAGATATCAGCTGGCCAATCAAACTGTTGAGGATATTTCAAGTCACCTACAAGTTGCAAGTACAATCTTAAATACTATTTCGTTTTCTGATGATTACTCCAGATCGACTGCAACTAATAGTTTAAAGACACTGGAAGTGGTGCAATAATTCCTGCGTCAGATGAACTTATTTCAAAAGGTGTTTTAATACACGGAGCTGATGCTGCTGCAGATGTTGTAATTGTAAGAAGTTTTCTTATTGTTAATGCAGACGCGCTAGGTATAGCCGCACCAGCTGCAGCTGCTAACGCAGACGCTACAAGAGTCTCACTTACTGCAGCTTGTAATAATCTGGATATAGCACCACGAGGTGCAGCTGCGACAGGCGTTGAAATGTTAGATTTAGTTACTAACACAACTAGATTTCGAAATAGACGTTACAATGAAGGTCATGCTAAGAGAAAGGCACTTACAGCAGTATCACGTCAAATTACAATGATGTTACCGTTAAGTACAATCTTCGGTTTTTGTCGCGATTACAACAAAGTATTTCGTGGAGTTAAACATACACTT